>JAUZST010005235.1:0-15724 GCA_034779995.1 Parotocinclus haroldoi
TGTGTGTGTGTGTGTGTGTGTGTGTGTGTGTGTGCGTGTGTGTGGGTGTGTGTGCGTGTGTGTGTGTGTGTGTGTGTGTGTGCGTGTGTGTGGTAAACATGAGGTGTCCATGGTCTTTAGGAATACATTATAGAGAGCAGCTGATACACACCATAATATAACACACACTTTATGCAACAGTTGTATCATCCCTGGTCTTGATTTAGCCTTGTAAGGATAAAATGGACTGTGCAGGCCTAGTGATTAAAGTACTGGACTGGAGATCAGAAGGTCAGCGGTTCAAATCCCACCTGTACCAAGCTACCACTGTTGGGTTCTTAAAGTGATGGGAAAATACAAATTGGTTGGACGTGATTCCTGCGGTTCCAAGGAGGACGTGAGAGAAAAAAAGAGTGAAGACGAAAATGCCATTTTTTTGCAAAATATGAAAAGGCTGGGGGGCGGCAGGGGGGCGGCACGGGGGCGGCACGGGGGCTCGGTGGGGCGGCACCGCTGCCTCACAGCAAGAAGGTCCCGGCTTCGATCCCAGGGTGGAGCGGGCAACCTTTCTGGGTGGAGTCTGCATGTCCTCCCCGTGTCTGCACGGGTTTACTCCGGGTACTCCGGTTTCCTCCCAAAGTCCAAAGACGTGCGTGTTAGGTTAATTGGTGTCTCTAAAGTGACCCTTACGATGGATTGGCCTTCCATATAGGGTTGTTCCTACCCTTGCACTGGCCGGCCCGCCACCCCTGTGTGGATTAAGCGCAAGAGAACGAGTGAATGGATGAATGAATGAATCCCAATTTAGGGCTTGGGTCAGAAGACTGGATAAGAGCTAGAGGAGTTATGCTATGTGACTAAAAGTAAATAAAATGATCAAAAACACATGAATACAGATCAGTATATCCAATGTGGGGTACACAGACACACACACACACACACACACACACACTCGCTGGGAGACTTTAGAGATGCCAGCTGACCTACAGTAAGGGAAAGTCTTCGGAATACGGGAGGAAAAAGGGATCTCCGGAGCTGCGAGAGGAAAGAGGTGACGGTGCCAACTTTGGCTTAATCCTAGAGAGAATACAAATCATCTCCTGGTCTTCAGCATCACCCAAAGCAGCAAAGACAAATATCAGGGGAAAAGGATTATTCGAATTAATCTAGCCTCCGAATGCAGCTGAAAGAAAATCAATTAGATATTAATAATTGAGCAGATTGATTGCGGCTGTCAGTGCACAGTGACGAGAAAATCCTTTTCTGCATTAATTACTCACGTCTGCGCAGCTTGTTGGAAGAGACGGATTTTCTTCAAGCTTTGACCAGGCTCCCTCGGTTTAATGTCCGGCTTATTTTGATGGCTTGGGCTCCTCCGTCCGAAACGTCTTAACCCCGCTCCTCCTGGCTCCACGTTAACTCAGACACAGCCGAGCTTTTAACAAAGTTTGGTGGAGGACGACTTCATGTCAGAATACAGCTGCAATCTGGCATGACTTGTGCTCTGTTAATAACGATAAGTAGCTCCAGGGTGTTCTAATGTGCCCCCCTGTCCAGGATAAACTGGGATAATACATGGACGAAATCCAGTCGTAACAACAATGAATTCACCTTTCGAAAATCGAAAGTTCATGAGATAATTCTTGCATACCTCCAAACTATGGTAAACATCCCAGGAAGTGATTTCACCTCCACTTGGCACCACCTGGCACCCTTTAAACCCCAGTCTGCAGGATCAAGGACCTCCAGCTCTATCGAAAAACGAATTCAAGTTTCAGCTTTTCCGAGCCGCAAGAGTTATAGTGAGCGCGAGTCAGAGCATGAGTCACGGTCCGCGATACGAAGGGCTGTCGTGGCCTCAGGTGTTTTGAGACTAAGAGAAGATATGATGAAAGGAGAAGGCCATTAGATCGGTGTAATTACAGAACTCATCCGACATTACAGTGGTAGGAAAAGCGTCATGTCTGGAGGGCAGCTTATATGAAAACGTCTGAGGAACAACAGGAACTGAAGCTTTACCTCTGGGGTCAGTGGTAATTGGAGATCTTTTTTATACGTCCTGACTCAATGCTGCAGCCACGATTCTCCGTCCGGGTCTGAGAAGGATCACGTCCACACCAATGGATGTTTCCATTAGATATTCTGAGAGGAGACCTTCAGTAAGATTTCTGGCATATAATAGTTATCCCCAGTCAGCAGCGGATGCTGCGTTTCCTTCCTTCCAGGGTTGCCAGATCATAGGAGAGAATACTCACCTGGTCTATGTAACCTACCCCAAAAGAAGCAAAATGTCTTAGAATAAGCGGACCTGGCAACCAGGTTTCTTTCCGTTAGTGGGCAGCTGGTATACGTGCTCTAAGTACTCTGACCGCTGGAGTAAAAAAAAGTCCGATTTCGAGAGCAGAGTACGCTGTGCACACGACCACTTGAATAATCAGATAGAAGCAGAACTTTGACTACGATATAATTAGGCCCTCCGTTAGATAAGGCCAGACAAGACAAGACCTGCGAAACGACGTTTCGAAGGACGAACGTTTGTCTGCATTGGCAGGCTGGGTCATTACCTTGCTTTCCACTTCACATCTACGGGTTCCTCAGCCACATAAGCAACAGCGTCTATACTCTGTCCTAATGAAAAACGATTCCTCCTCACCGAGCGCCGAGATCGTCCGTCGGGGCGAAAAATAAAATGTTAATGTGCACTGAGGAGGACACTTGTTCATTTGTCCCTAATGAGGTGGCATTTTGAGCGAGCGCCGGCGCATCAACCGGATGATTTCAGGATCCTGACCTATTCAATCCTCAGCGGACGACGAATGTGACATCCTGACAACACGAGGGACCTTCTTGTTCGCTCCAAGCCTGCTATTGTTCAGACTCTCAGCGGTGACAGGGGCTACATCAGGAGGCCACGCTGGAGATGGAAATCAGCTGGTTAAGCGACGTCCAGGAGCCAGGTGATACGGAAACTGCGATCATCGCTAGGCCTTTTTGCAGCTCCGAGAGCACGCTAAACACAAAGACAGCCAAAAACCGAAGACGTCTGTCACACGGGGGCACCCCGAGGCGGCCCCTCTGGCAATACGGAACTGAGAGCGCTAGTGAAGGCACTTATCTGGATCTTTGCCGTGAGGGGAAGTTTAGGGCGACACACACGCAGATACTTTATACAGGTATGCATATGTTTTCGCATCTCACAACTTCCTTTGCATTTTCTGATGTCCTTGCTTAAAAAAAAAAAAAAAAAAAAAAAAAAGATCAAACGCGTCGTCCAATGTAAGATGATGAGCCCTGACTGATTTGTAAGGCATCTGATTTTGAGTCGAGGTCAGCGTTCGGTGCAAAGCCAGCAAGTTTTCAATCACAGACGCCAAACCGGTTTTCTGTGGACTCTGTTTGAAGTGGAAACCTACAGTATAAATGCCTGATATTAAGAGTGACTGGGGTGTCGGTCCATCCATTCTAATCCAGAAAAGTTTGCTTTAGGTTATGAGTGTCACGACGGAGCTTCATTAGAAGGGGTGTCCACAAACTTTTGTCTACATATTGTGCAGCTAGTATGCACCAGCGTGCAGTTGGTTCGCTGTATTTTGCCCTAAACAGCGCTGTGTATTTGTTAAACGGTAGCCTAGCGGTTAAGGTACTGGACTCTGGACCTGATGGTCCGGGGTTTAAATCCCACCTCTGCCACAGTCGGGTCCCTGAGCAAGGCCCTTATCCCACCATTTCTTGGACTGTAAGACTGTATGAGTTGTAAGTCGCTCTGGATAAGGGCGTCCGCTAAATGACCTAAATGTAAGCACATCTCGAAAAACGTTAAAAGTACTTGGGTAGACTATTCGTTATCAGTAGGCGACAGTCCTCAGTTCTGCCCTTGTGGAAGACAGAAGACAAAATGTCTTACAATATGTTTAATTTTCAGGTTGTCTCTTGGCTGCTGATTTTGCTTCAGGTCTGTCATTAAATGCACATTCCTGTTTTTATTCATTCTCTTACTTAATCCATTAGGCAGGAAATGACGCCAGCAGCAGCTACTTTAAAGCTGAAAGAAACTTCACGCAAACAGCATTTTCTCCCCACGAAGCTCTTATGTTTGCCTGGGCTGGTTAATTATGGTTTGTAATTAAAAGGCATTAAGGAGTCTCCCTGAAAGCGTTTTTAAGCTGATAAGAAGCAACACTCATCGTAGTCCGCCCTGAAGTTTTGTTTTCCCTTTTTGCACCGGAGCAAGCAGACAAATGGGGGTTTTTACGCGCCGACTTGTGCAACGACGTCGTGCGAACCGCCTTCCAAAACAAACAAGCTTAATCTCAATTTGGCAAGGGTTACGATTTAACAGAGACTCGATTTGGAGCTAGAACTTTCAAACTAGGAGGTCATGAATTGTCCCCTTATTATTGTAAGCGATACAGTTTCAATCCAGTGAGCTAGATTTCGCAGTGGCGTGTTTAAAGAACGTCACGCGAAAGAAAGTCGTTCGAAGCTCAAATCGGTTCAATCCTAAGAGCTGCTTTTTCCCACCTAAGTTCAAATCATGGCAGCAAAAAAAAAAAAGGGCCAAACTACCTAAACACCACAGAGAAAGACGTCCCAAGCTCCAGGGTTTACCTGGCTGAGAGATCGGCTTTAAAAAATGTCAAAACTGTCAGATAAACAAGGAAAGACAATGCTCAGCTCCGGTGTTTACCTGGCTGCATCTAATAGCGGAAACTGTGGGTGTGAAAATGGCCCGGCAGAACAATGCAACGTTTGGCTGTGAGTCAGAAGAGCACGATGTGCTCCTGTATAGATAAACACGACCTCGGCAGCTGTCACCCATCCCTTTCCAGTCTCAGCTTGACGACCTCGGTGATGTGACAAGTCAACAATCGGTGAGATCTGGAACGTCTCCACTTACACACCTGTGAGTCTGTCTCCCCGGAATTCAGGGAGGATTTCATCCTTTCGCTTCATCTTCTAGTTGGTGTCATTTGATGCAATAGAAGCCAGCATTGTTTCAGGAAGGGTGTCAGGATGCAAACATGGGGGCGACCTGTGAGCGACGTCCTGCGAAGATCGTACCAAGAGCACCGGTACTGCTGGTTGAAGCTGGGAAAGGAACGGTTAAAGGGCTCAAGAAATCCTAGATACCTAAAACATTCTGCTGTTTTTCACCCGGGTGCAGATCCTGCTATACGTTTTTCCGAAATGAGATCCAGGCTCTCCGGGCTGAGCTTGGCGCCCCTTTATTGTTGCTCAAGGTGCTGCCATTTAGCCTGGCCGCTCGTCGAAGGAGACAGACCCCGGGTGACAAGTAACAAAAGGTCACGCGAAAAAGATAAAGAGTACCAGCAAGATCAAGTGGCAGAGGAGGAGCAGACATCGGTAGGAAATGTCAGCGTTAGCGAGGTCAGGCAGAGGATCCAGGCTAACTAGCTGAACTGGATGCCTTTTTGGTTAAAGTTTTTCTCTCGCTCCCTTTTTCTGCATTTCATCCTCTCCAAAAATGGACTCCATCCCTCAGGTAATGGGAGGACAAAAGGGCCATAAAGCCACTTTAGAGCCAGTAGAGTCAATTGAGAGCAAAATGACATGGTTTAAGGGCTTTTTATGTGCTGCTGAGGTGAGGTGAGCGAGGTGTTGGATGATCTTTGGTGTGTCACGTGTGAAAAAAAAAGCCAAGCTCTAGAAGGGTTCAGACGGAGTGCAGGGCCTGAGGAAGAAGCAGCAGAACTGTGCTGCGACTATAAATGAGACAGCTCTGTCTGAGCAGAGGATTATTTTATGTGGTAGCGTTCCCAGACCTATTGGATTAGCATGGCAGCGTACCAAACGAGAAGGGTCTGCCAGCAGTCTAAGAGACCATATGTACCTCGTGCCCCATCAAGGCCTGCATCATAGAAGCTTCTTACGCCAACTTGGGCGTGCTTGAGGATTCGACGGTGCATGGAATTTCCAGCATCCAAATCAGAAAGCTACTGGACAAACAATGTCAGAGTTAGAGGAAGTCTGGGAGGTCTGATCACTTTCAGCTTCGGGCCACTTTCAATGACAACGTTTAGGAGACGCCTTTATCCGGAGACTCGGACATCCAGTGGACGTATAATCCACCAGTTTGGTGCCAGTATGATGAAGAGTCCCGGTGCTTGTCTTCCTTTAGTTTTGAGTGGATGGGACAAGTTCTCGTCTCGAAGAAAGCAAAGTACAGAGCAGAGTTTCATTAGCGCCTTTAGATAAAAAAGTAGCTGGTTTGTTTTTGGCTTCCGAATCCGATGTGGGGCGCTAGAGGGAGCCAGTGAAGAAAAGCGTACGCCATGTGCAGCCCAGATCTGATTGTACACGTAATCTCGATTAGATACGGCAACAGATTGCTCAATCACCCGGGTGCCGTCCCCGGAAAGGCAGGCTTCGAATTCTTTTGATGCCGTAGAGGAGAAGCCTACATGACTGGGTCAGACTGGACGATTGAAATGGCTTCACTGGGAGTGACAAAAGTGAGAAAAGTTCTGTGAATGCAAGTTTTTGTTTTTGCTTTTTCTTCTCTCTGATGGTGGACCCCTGAGACATCTCGTAGACTCCCAGACATGACGGTCAACATTCCTGCGTAGTTGAGTCTGCATACAGAGAGGTTTTCCTGTCAAAGTAGAGCTAGTGTTTTGACTTTAAATGAGAAGCCTCTGTTTGGTAGTGTTACCGGAGACACGCTGCAAATGCAAAGGGACTGTCAGTAGACGACAGATCGCTTGGTGTGTCTCGGAGTGTGTCCTCGCAGGCCATTTCTGTCGCTAATGAACATAAATGTACCATACAAGCTCGAGGAAGAAGCACAAGAATGGAAAAATTCCAACATGGTTAGTGCTGGTTTTCGCCTCTAGAAGCACTGTTGAGGTTGTGGAGGTCCCTAAGCTAAATGTTAGAATTATATTGTGGTGGTTAGAGGGAGTGGGAAAATGGTGGAAGATGATGCTCAGGGTTGACTGTCAAAATGGCATCCAGCAGCAAGGTAAGACTGAGAAAGGGGGAAATACAAACCAACAAACTTAGGCTGAGGTCGAAAAAGACTCGTCAGACTCTTAGAACTATTGCCTCTGCTTCCTGTTGCCTTTTATTCTTGTCTAATTGACTTTCTGTGCCTCCTAACTTAAGTATAACGTTTTCAAATCCCTTGAGATATCGCTTTACATTTCCATTTACGTTTACATTTCCAGCATTTAGCAGACACCCTTATCCAGAGCGACTTACAGTTAATACAGTCTTACAATCCAAGCAAGTGTGGCAGCTGGGCAGAGGTGGGATTTGAACCCTGGACCTCCTGGTCCAGAGTCCAGTACCTTAACCGCTAAGCCACCACAGGCGGGCTTTGACTCTTTAGCTCTCTATGTAACACTTTGGATTGTCTTAGCTCCTTTAATAATTCTTTGCAGATCTTTAGTGATCTCTGTAATACTGTAGATCTTCTTAGGTCTTTCATAACTCCCTTAGCTTCCCTCTTGCTACATTCGTTCACATTCATGCACAAACGGTTTCTTTAAGCTTTCCTGGGCCTCAACAGGTGCCAGGAACCAACACAGTTGCTAGGCTTTTTGCTTTTCCCGGTAACGTCCTCATACTCTCTGCTTCTTGTACACTACTTATAGGTTCAAACTTCTGTTTTTAGCTTTAAGTCTTCAACATCTTTGAGAAACCTTTAAGTGTATTTGCAGCCATATTCGTGACTTTCGGGTGCCTACTTTTGTAGGTTTGATGGTTTCCTCAGATTGGCAGAGTAAAGCCGTTCCTCCTCAGGCTTACTGCGAGGGACAGACGGCTGGAACAATCACCTGCAGTGTCGCATCTTCTTTCCTACCAGCAGAACCAGATTGAGCCCATTGGCAGGCGACAGCGGCCCTGCTGGCACTGTCATGTTCCACATTGGCGCAATATTTCTAGTGCTCTTCACCCTTCACTCTTCGTCCTCCCGGGCTGTGTCATATCTCGGGCTGAATCCATCCGTCTGACACGGACCGTTTTGTCCACCACATGCATTTATTTGTCACAGCTACGTGGCACAATGAGCAGAAAGCACTCCAGAATGCTGTCGCTCTCAGAACTGGGCATGTCAGATCAAATCACATGATTTGTTCATATCATTTGGATGCCTTGCAATTAAAGAATGAATGACTTAGAATATTTATTAGGGGTTTTTGAATTTGTTCCTTTGTCATCTCAATTTGTCCTGAAAATCTGACTGCCCATTTAGGGTTTTACTGGCAAAACAGCAAAACCATCATAGAATCCATCTAGGGCACGATTCGTTTCATTTCCTAAAACCACGGCAATGTTCACTTTAATATTAATAAATATATATATATATATATATATATTCACTGGCACTGTGCCAAAGGGTGCCAGTGCTCAGTACCAGCGAGACTTTGGAGAACCAGCAAAACTTTGGGGGAACCAAAAACATTTGGGGGACCAGCATATAACTGGGCCAGCATCAAACTTCTGAGAGACCAGCAAACATTTGAGAAACCAGCTAAATCTTAGGGAAATGAGCAAGTCGTTGGAAAACCAGCAAGCTTTTGAGAAACCGGCAGACTTTTGAGAAGTCAGCTAACCTGTGGAGAACCAGCAAAACATCAGAAAATCAGAGGAAAAAAAACACTGGACACATCTGACCTATCAAACCTTTGGAAAGCCAGCAAACTTTCGGAGCAACACCAAATCATTGGAGAACCATAAAACCTGCAAAGAGCCAGCATGCAACTGGGAAACCTTATACAACAAACCTTTGGGTGGACAAGTAAACATCTGAAGAACCAGTCGATAATTGGGCAAACGACAAACTTCTGAGAGACCAGCAAACATTTGGGGATCCATTGAACCTCTGGAAGACTAGCATACACTTGAGATACTAGAACCTGAAAACCACTGCAGAATCCACAAACCACTGGGGAACCAGCAAACCCCTAAAGATCAAGCAGATCTTCTGACAAACGCTTGCCAGCCAGCAAACCAACCAATATTAGACCTTTGGAGAACCATCACAAAAAAAACCTCTGGAGAACCAACAGACCTTTTGAGATGCAGCAGAGCATCTATAACAGCCTTCCATCCTTCCATGAATTTGTAAAGGGAACTATTAATCCATGATCGTAACAGAAACCATCCATTCTTGCGTGGCCAAGCTGGGACTGGGAGACTGGCAATGACAAAATAAATAAAGGTACCGGGAATTGTAAGTATAACTTATTTCTAGAACTCTTAAAAACCTTCTCTTTACACAAGTACAATCCTTATGATCTTCATTTCTCCTGAAGTCCACATTGAGGAGTCAGAAAGCGTCACTGCATCCATATTACATCACAATCGGCCTTCATCTCCTGCTTACCTCTAGAGTCTTCACTGGGTTCTGGGCTGTTAGTTCTTCTGCTTCCTGGCTTTTGACAGGACACCATGGAGGCTGGCAAATGTATCTGTTTTGTGAGGTGGACAAAGGAAGCCTTTCTATTTTTAGCTCAAACCTCTTTGCTTTCGGTGCGACCTGAATTCAGAACGCAGGGCTCAGATATTTAGGCCTAAATATCGACATGCAAATGAATCATGGGTGCCAGAGTGAGCTTTACCGGAAAATATCCCATTTTGGACAGATGCTATTTGCACCTGAGTGTAACTCATGTTGTGTAACTCATACCAACCAACCAGCCAGTACTACGTGTGCTGAATTTCAATCTTCTTGACCCAATATCGCACACGAATATTATCTACCCAGAGAGGAGCTCTTTATTTTTGGCTAATCTGTCTCCTGTCCTCTTGCTTCTCCAGATGTTTCTCCTTGCCCCTCTTGCCTCTCCCCATCCTTCAGTTGGCAGGGGACGATGTGCCTCCAAAGACTCCCGGCAGAGAACGTAATATCCTAAAATGACTCGGCGTGGGCAAAATAATTGCAGATATGCATATTTTTCACATTATTATATTTATCTGTTATTAGCTTCGTACTTTTACTATTAATATAAACTTAATTATGTCAATTAACATCCAAGGCGCGGGCGGCGCGGTGGGGTAGCACAGGAAGGTCCTTTTGACCTTATGTAGGTTTGTGTCCCAATACTTTTGACCTTAGGCAGGTTTGTGTCCCAATACTTTTGACGTTAGGCAGTTTTGTGTCCCAATACTTTTGACCGTATGTAGGTTTGTGTCCCAATACTTTTGGCCTTATGTAGGTTTGTGTCCCAATACTTTTGACCGTATGTAGGTTTGTGTCCCAATACTTTTGACCTTATGCAGTTTTGTGTCCCAATACTTTTGACCTTAGGCAGTTTTGTGTCCCAATACTTTTGACCTTAGGCAGTTTTGTGTCCCAATACTTTTGGCCTTATGTAGTTTTGTGTCCCAATACTTTTGGCTTTATGTAGTTTTGTGTCCCAATACTTTTGGCCTTATGTAGGTTTGTGTCCCAATACTTTTGGCTTTATGTAGTTTTGTGTCCCAATACTTTTGGCCATATATAGGTTTGTGTCCCAATACTTTTGGTCTTATGTAGGTTTGTGTCCCAATACTTTTGGCCATTTTCGTTGGTTTCATGTTTTTTCGTTAGACAAAATGTGCAGGCACGTGTGGAGAACGCGCTGTTTGGTAATGAGCATTTAATTTCCGGAAAGAGAACAATGCAGTTGCTGGAGAGAAATCCACTTGGATGAACCATTGCCATATACAGGCTCATAAAAGTTTGGGTCGGAACAGAAACCTCTGCAGGGAACAAACTTCGATATGTCATATATCTGCTAATCCTAAAACTACAGTGCGCTCGCCGTAAGGCGTCGTCATTGACCTGTTCCAACTTAATCCACCTCAGTTCCAGAGCTTAATGAATTCTGTGAGCATTCAAGCTTCTCTGGGTGGTGCTCTCACACAGTTCTGATATCTTCTGAGGAACTGACTGAGGATCTGAAAAGAAAGCGATGAAAAGGGATGATCTGCTTACAGTTCTCGCTGTTAAAATGTCCTGGAACGCAGGAAGACATGCAGAAGCAGCTCGAACCTCCAACAGTGCGATTCATGGACTGGTCGGGAACGCAAGGCAAAACTCCCACATCTCTGCCAAACACCTGCAGCAACGTTTGGTCTAGGGGTGATTCCAGGACCAGAGCTTTAGGGGTGACCAGTGCCTAATGAAAACAAACCCTTTATCTTTTCACATTTGTACATATTTTTGAACTCCCTCACTTTTTGGGTAGGTGGACCATACCATTGTTTAGGCAAGAAGGGCGACTGTTACCATGTGCCACAGACTTTCTGTGGTTTTAACTTTTCAAACCAAAAACCTCCTAAAAATCTGGTATACAAGGAAAAACCGTATCTGCCAGAGATTTTATAATAATAATAATAATAATAATAATAATAATTACTATACATTTTATTTGTAATGCGCTTTACATTTCAAGGAAATCTTCATTGTCTGGTTTCGGAGCTCTGGGTGTGGGAGATATAATAATTATTATAAAAGGACACAAAAATATGTCTTATATAAGGCTAATTCACGTCTGTATGAGAGAAAACTTGTATGAGTGAACACCTTGCGACACCTGCTGGCAGAAAAGAGCGTTGTGATCCCGAAGTACAGAAAACAAGGCACAGATAAGATTAACAGTATTGTACAGTAATGGCTTCGATTGTTTTCATGTTGTGTTTTAATTAATATCATTATTTCGAATAAACACTAGGTGCAGAACTGGGTCAAAGCCGCGTGGCGCGGACGTTAAACGGTGCGCTCCTGTGTCATGTCCGGACAGCTCCAATCACTGATGAATGGTTTAATGAATCGAATCGTTCATCTGCAAATAATGAATGTCAACAACGTTTTGATGAGTCGGCAGAAAACGTTAGACGATTCCGTCGCGGTAATTAACACTTCATTAAAACGAATGGCGCGTGTCAGCTGCAGTGAAGCCGGTGAGAAACGACGTTTGCAGTAGATGACATTTCGCGTCTTGCTCCTGGAGCACAGATCAGAAGTCGCAGCCGTGCCATATGTGCTTTAAGCGAGCCGCAGTCTGAATTCAGACCAGGCGGTGAGGGTGAGGGATGGCCTCCTGCTGGCCAAGCCATGTTCCGTTTGTACCCGAGGCCCACGGTGAAGATCCTCTAACAATATTTCATGGCTGGCAGATGGAAAAGATGCGGTTTGAGCTCCGTCCGTATCGGCTTTCAATTTCCTCAGAAAGGATGCTTATCGGGCACGTGGCCTAATACATTAGGGACCCGGTGCCTATCTTAACCTTAATCAATAGCAACGATTTATTGATATAAGAGGTGGCATTTCTAGATGGGAAAATCAGGTTGCTCTGCTTCGGAGCGGGGCGTCCATCAATATGCAGACCAACAGGAGGCACAGGAGCTTTTGGGCTTCTTCAGTTCTGAACATCTGTCATCTGCTCATGGCATTCCTCACCGGTCAATGGCGAAGCTTCTCGGAAACGCAGCGCTCTCGGGCTCAAATGGCTCTCACGGGGGGAAAGCATTGGATTTTCGATTCCGAAAGCCTAATGGGCAGTGATAAATGTTCTTAGACATGTACGCCAGACAAGTACAATAACCGATGTAGAATAATTAGCATGTTTTTTATACGTTTAATGCTCCAGACGCTGCCGGCACAGCCCCGAAAAACATCTCCACATGTTAACCTTCATTACAGTCTGTTAAAAGGTGCCATGAATATTCATGAGCATGCAGGTCCTCGGTTCCCATTAAAATCCTACTGCCATCCCGAAACAGCAGGCTGATTCTGTCAATAAGCCATTTACGTTATTATTTTCTTAATTAGTCCCACATGTTTTCTAATCTGTCTTATTTGACTGTAGCTAAACATATGAGAATGCAGCAGGATTTCATATTTTATTGTTTACATCATGATGTGGTCACTTATTTATTAAAGTATGTCATGTATAGTGTATGGTTTTGGGCAGCTACGACTGGTACAAGTAACCAATAAAGGGCTTGGTTTACGTCAATATATTTGAGGTGTGGTTTAGTTAGAAGTAGGCAAACATATAAAGCTTTTAAGAGTATTGGGCTAAATGTACAGTGCTGCGCAGAAGTCTTAGGCCGCCGTTAGATTTGTTGTTTTAGCAGATAAGGGGATCAGTACAGGGTAGGCACTGAGCCACAGCCCAAAACTTTCACTTCCCAATACATTTGATTGATATTAAGACTGAAAGGGTTGCCCTTTAACCATGGTTTTGAGGGGTGGAAAAAAGGCTAAAAATGATAAACAGCACAGAAAATTGACCCAGTTTACCACTTCCCGTTAGAGAAGCACCACAAGCCGACCCTTAAAATCCACCTTTGGACCTCGTCCGATCTAAATCTGACCCAAGTTATAAATTCTGAATGAATCGATTTCATCCAAACATCAAATCCAGTGATGATCTGCAGATCTCCGAAGTTCAAAAAGTCATAACCTGCTCTATTTTCGTCCGATTCCAAAAACTGGTTCAGTTTTCTAAATCTCTAAAGTCTCTAAAGGTTGGACTTTTTGAGAGGAGACCCTGTTTTGACAAACACAGCCTCTCACAAATAACAACACACTGTTGATGATTAGATGCATCCTCAGTCTGTTATCCTCTTTTCCACTGACCTTCATTAAACTCTGTGAGCTTTAGCATGTTTTAGCCTTTTTACCCTGTTCCTCTTCCGAAAAAGACGTTTCTTGGCTGCTACCCTTCCAAAGAGACCCCTGTGGGAGGATCAATTTATCTATGTGTTAGTCTTAGGTTCTCAGTACAGGGTGAGAAGGAAAGGCTGGTTTCGTGTCAGGTTCTATCACAGAGCCGCGCCTTGAGCGTTTCTTATCTCCAGCCCCCTGCAATAAACATGACAGGTACTAACGTTCCCCTTTTGGACACTTTTATTAATCTCTGTGATTAATGGGGACGTCTCGGGTGCTGCCCAGGGGAAGAGAAGAAGACATCAGGAATAATAGAGCTCCATGCCAGAAGGAATGAAAATAGAATAGAGCGTGTGATTTATGCAGAAATCCTGGATACGCCAGATACGGATTTATATCCAGAACATCTTTATATATGTATTTTTTTTCAACCACTCTATTGCAGGGAGATTTCAGAGACTCCAGTTGACCTAACACGACGGGAACCGCGGAAACTGGGAGAACATGCAAACTCCACACAGACACGGGAAAGCACTGGGGACGGCGGCTCTGACCAAAGGTGTGTCCCCTAAATCCTTCCATCTTTCCATTAAAAAAAAATGTTAAAAACATTTCAGCATCAATAATAATAACAACAATAACAAAAGCAATAATTGTAATAATGTTAAAAACAATAACGATAGTAATCGGGATAGCAATAATACCAATAAATAAATACATTAAAAAATGATTATAATAAAACAATGGCAATTACGACAGTAATGAATAATATAAAAAAAGGAAACCCTAAAAGCATTAAATAATATTGTTAAGTAAACTACACATCAACGGCTGGTGCAAACTGTCTGTGTAAAGGTAAACTGGAAAATAATACTAATTATTAATGTTATTTATTATTATTATTATTTTGATCATAGTACAGAAAAATACCAATTATTATTTGAATTATTATTGTTTTTGTTGTTGTTATGGTTATAAATAAGTAAACATACTTGGCATTGACTATGAATAATTACTTATGTTTTGTCTCATTGTCTACATAACAATAATAATAACAAAAATTAAAAAAGCAATAATTATAATAATGTTAAGAAGAAGAACAATAATAATAATAATAATAATAATAATAATAATAATAATAATATAGGAATAGCAATACAATTATATAATTAGAATTCAGTAAATATTTATTTATTTGAATAATTTTCATATTTTTTTTAATAAATATAATAAGACAATGACATGATATATATATAATAATTAATTAATTAACCAAGTTATTATATCATTTCCATTCCAGATTATCTTAATACCATGTTTTATTTTTTATATTTTTATATTGTTCAATTCTACAAATAGCCACTATAATTGCATCCAAATCAAGAGTTAATAACCCAACGTTTTATGCTTTAAGGTTTGATTTACTTTCCTCTTTTCTAAGAGTGATAATCGCCCCATCTGGTGAGAATGCGGTGTCATTGCAGCCTTTAGGTCTGTTCTATGCAACGAATTAGTAGAAATGTTTGATCAGTAGCGAAGTGTAAGACAAATTTCAGCAAACAAAACCACTAACCGAGCACAAAGTGTGCGTAACCTGAAATGGATTTGTCTGGGAGATGAGGGGTGGAGATGAGGGTGTCCCATGGCTAATCAATGTGCTACAGCTGCACACATCTCCTAGGCTTCACTAAAAGCAGATTCAGCATTTCCTTTGCCAGCCTTTCCTTTGATCATTCGACTTTACCCGGAGGCCCGGAGGCTTGGAGATCCACCCACCTCTGAATGTCTGGAGCAAGCGAGAAATGTGGTCCAGTAGACTTCTGGCTCTGAAACGGCTGATGAGAAGTTATTCTCTACTGCCTCTGTTTTCTCCTAACACACAGGTTATAGAGTTATATTAGTGACGTGTGGAGATGCATTAGAGATAGTTTTAGCCCGGGACTGTAAGACTGGTTAAATATGAAACATTAAATATGAGGTAATTTCTATAATTATGCCCAAACGTTCTACAGAGCTGTATTCTAACAACTCATTCACCTTAATGAAGATAATGCATTGTATTTTCTATCGATCTATCGATCTATCGATCTCTCTCTCTCTCTCTCTCTCTCTCTCTGT
>JAUZST010005236.1:0-15723 GCA_034779995.1 Parotocinclus haroldoi
GTGTGTGTGTGTGTGTGTGTGTGTGTGTGTGTGTGTGTGTGTGTGTGTGTGTGTGTGTGTGTGTGTGTGTACAGTCTCTAGTCTGAACTTGAGCGAACAAGTGAGCACACAACTGGTAAGGCAAGAAGTGATGGGAGAGGGCAGTAGAAACAAAATGCAAAAGTGCTAAGACACATTAATAATAGGCCATGTCTGGCCTATTAAATACATTAACCTCAGTACTTTACTCAATACATACACTGGCCAGAGCTACAACTGCAATGACCAGAGTTTAAAGACGGATTTTTTTCCTCTATTAAAGTTTTATGTAATTTTTAAGGCCTTGGCCATTGTAGGTAGATTGACATTGATCTGATGGACATTGAATGCCACATGCCTATTATAATGCTTAGAGGACAAGTGTGTTAGAATGAATTTAATACCACTGCTCCAATTAATGATTACTCTTAAGTTTGCCCTAATGTGGCGTGTAAATGGAAAGTGCTACAAAGATGTGGAATGTTGATTATTTAAAACCCATGGGCAGTTTTGCTTTTAACAAAATGTTGTGAATGTAATGTGTTTGTGTCCCCTAACCAGCCTTTTTTGTTATTGTTAGTAAGGTAATTGAGATTTGTGTTTTTGGTAGATAATTCAAGAGAACATTGGACTCCAAGAGGACATGGTTGTTTCTGAAGATCTTAATATGGAGACGTTGATGTAAATACACATCTTTTGATTTCAGAATTTGTCAAACTGTTATTTCCCACCTTAATTTTTCTGTAATTATTGTGGCCAAATTTAGATTTATCAATGTTTCTCAAACAGAGTATTGAAATGTAAAAAATTTTTGGAATCAGTAATTTAGAATTCTTAGATGAAACTGAGTGTAAGTGTTCCCTGCTATGACTGCTATGCTATTATTATTCTTCTCCTCAGGCAAGCTAATGACTATATCATTGCTGGGGCCTGCATGGCTGTGGGCTTTCGATTTGCTGGATCTGCAAATTCTGATGCTTTTGACTGCCTGGTAAGAAGACCTGTGAAGCAGACATTTTCAACTGGTCACCTCTGACATATTTTATTATCAGCCTTCTCATCACTTATTTTCCTCTATTTCTCACAGTACAAGTTTGCTCGAAAGTTTATGCAATCTCTTACTGCTACTTCATCTACAGCAACAGTTGTAAGTTGCTTGAAGGCAAAAGTTGATAGATTACTCATTACAGAATTATTATGTAATCCGATATCTCAATATTTTCTGTGGGTATGTATCTTAACAGTCTGGGCAGTATAATGTGCAGACATGTCTGAGTATGGTGCTCCTGTCCACCTCCTTGGTGATGGCTGGCTCAGGAGACCTGAAAGTGCTGCAGCTCTGCCGTTTTCTGCATAAGCGCACTTTTGGGGAGATGAACTATGGATTTCACATGGCTCACCACATGGCCCTGGGTCTGCTGTTTCTTGGAGGTGGCAGGTCAGTGGGTTTCAGAATTGATTTCACATATGATGTTGCTTTAAGCTGTTTGTGTTTTATGGATGCCATGTTTGCCTTGCTTGTCCCGAGTTGTTTGTTGAGCAAAGATGCTTTTGCTTTTGTTACTGCTTGGAGGCTTCTATTTTAATTGGACTCTCTTTGTTTTACTTCTGCCTCCTTTGCTCAAACCTGCCTATTAAATCTACGAGCTTGGTGGGGGGGCGGACACAGAGAGAGTCCTACGGTTTACATTGTTTCATGTACATTTTGCATGTAATAAAGAATTGGCCAAGTTTAATGTGTGGCTATTTTGCTTGCAATATAGAGGCTAGCAAATTTTCTTGGACGTGTAAACATATAATTAGGACATTATTGAAAGTACAGCTCAGGGCTTGAAATGTGAGGGTGTGGTGGTGCATTTATCAAAAACTCAGATGGATTGGTGTACCTTAATACCTTACAATTTAAATACTTTGCATCAGAAATAATCATTTTGTGTTATAAATACTTCTTAACTGCAAACGCTGGCTGTGTCCCAGTAGGGTCCATCATTTGTACACTACATATTACAGTGCATTATGGGTTTGTTAAGAGTGCACCAACTATTCCACACACAGTTTCAGACAGTGTTACTAGTGGATAGTGGATAGTGGATCCCTAAAATAGTGCACTGTGTAATTAACAGTTTCAAAGACTGTAGTTGTATCACTTGCTTATGCAATACTAAAAAGCAAGTTCAATATTCCAAGAGTATGTTGACTAGAATTATCTAAAATCTTCTCTTACCTAAAACTTTCTCTTTTAGAGACTGAACCTTACACACTGACAGAATTCAATCGATTGCATCTATAGACTGCTTAATGTTTATTTTACTAGGGTTTTAAAGGGACAAGAACAGGGTTAAATGTCTGACTGGCTGGACTGAATGGGTCACACATGCCTCTTTTGTGACCTGAAAGCACTATTCAGTGTTGCTGTTATTTTGACCCAAAGCATGTATTTTTCAGATCACTCTAATACACGATGGAGAATTAATTCCCTGTATGAAACAGTAATGCTTCATATGCTTTATTCACAGGTACACAGTCAGCACCTCCAACACAGCTATTGCTGCCCTCCTGTGCGCACTCTATCCTCATTTCCCTGCTCACAGCACTGATAATAGGTGGAAAAAAGTCCTCTGTCAATTTTGTGTGCCATAAAATGTACTGATGCAGTGTGGTGTTTCTAAACCTCTCCTCTTTGGCTTTCAATATTAATGAATTAGTTTATATCCCTAGTCTTTTTTACATTCTTATTGTAAAAATCTATCTTTTTTTTCCTATTGTAATTTGTTTTACAGGTGGTAGCACTTCATGCTTAGTGCTGATACATGGGTGTCTGTTTATCTTCTCAGATATCACCTGCAGGCCTTGCGTCACCTTTGTGTCCTTGCAGCCGAGCCTCGGTTGCTTGTTCCTGTGGATGTGGACACACTGAAACCCTGCTACGCCCTACTCGATGTCACCTACAAGGTACACCCACTGGCCACTTCATTAGATACATTTAGAGATGCTGTTAATCATACCTTGGTTGTAACAGGTGGGAATTTCAGTGACTGTTGCTTTTCAGTGCAAACAAGTCTGGCCAGTCTCCTTTGCGCTTTGGCATCAACAAGGCATTTTCGTTCAGAGAACTGCCACTCTCTCACTGGATATTTTCTCTTTTTTGTACCATCTATGTAAACTCTGGAGATGTCTGTGTGTGAAAATCCCAGAATATCAGCAGTTTCTGAAATACTGATTTTTTTTCTTATTCACCTAAACAGTCTTTGGACCCCTTTCTAATGCTTGGTGTGAACCGTAGAAGTTTGTCTTGACCATGTCTACATGCTTAAATGCTTTGTTGCTGCCATATGACAGTGACGAAGTATGATATGAGCCTAATAGATGTGTGGTGCATTGCCAATAGGCATGGTTTATGCTGTGCTAATGGATTGCTGGATAATAACAATTCTGTTATATTGGTCAGGGGGCGCCTTTCAATTGCCACATGTTTGGAAACACACTGTTAACTGCAATTACTGAGCTTCCCCCTCTCATGTCTGATTACACTCGCTTTTACTGTGTAAATGAGTAGCTGGGTGACACAAACTAAATGCTTTCAGGTATGAAATAAAACATGTCTGCTTAATAGGAGACACAGTGGTATGAGGAGATGACAGTGGAATTGATGGCCCCCATTATGCTCCCTGAACTTCATCTTCTGAAACAGGTACAAGCCTAAATAACATAACAGAGAAAATGTTAGTGGCTCAAGACAAGGAATAAGTAAATCATAAAGTAGTCCGTGAACATTGTTCCAATTATTATACACATTTCATTCTTATTTCTATCTTTGTAATTGAATCTATTATTCATCTATTGGATTTTGAAGGTCCAGTTACTACATATGAGCATTAACTTTTTTATGCAACTTAGTTTTATACACACATGTGAATCCAGTCCAACTTTGTGTGCAGATTAAGGTGAAAGGTCCAAGGTACTGGGAACTGAACATAGATCTCAGTAAAGGGACTCAGCACCTGCAGTAAGTCTAAAACAAGCAATACTTTATTTGATGTGTAATGTACAAGTGTAGCACATGAGCATTGTGCTGTTTTTCTTTAGATCTATTCTTTCCAGAGATGGTGTTCTGTACGTCAAGCTACGCGCCGGACAGCTGCCATACAAGGATGATCCTCATGGATGGAAAAGTCTTGTGGCCCCTAGTGTGAATAACAGAAACCCAGAAGTGCGCACTTTTAAGGTTGGTCTTAGTGGCTAATAAAAATTGCATTGCACAGCATGGCCTTGTTCACAGACTTGTTCACACTTGATTAGTCCTGTCAATAATACTATATGAATTATATGAATATGCTATAAATGCTATAATGCTATAAATTGGGGTATCTTAATCCACTCCCCAGTTTCCAACCATTATACAACTTGTAATTACGAATGACGAGTTGGAAATAAAGCCAGGAGAAAGTAATTTCCATTTTTGAATGTGTGTTTGTGGGTGTAATGTAAAGGACTACCTGACACAAACTTTGGACTTGGTAATTCAGTGATTGGTTATAAGGTAAACACATCAAGTCCTCTGATCGACCCCCAGAGTACAGCGATCTGAGTCGATCGGAGTGTGAGTATGGAGTCTGCATGCTCTCCATGTGGGTTTTTCACAGGTTTAATATGGCTCCAGTATACTCCCACAGTCCAAAGACATGCATTATTTCAATTGATTCCACTAAATTGATCCTGTTTTGAGTGCATATTTCAGAGACGTTTCAATGTAACTTTGAGTGTTTATGTATCCTTTTGTCTGTCATTGAGTGGCCATTGATGCTGAAAGAGCTACATTTAAAGAAGTTAATAATCAAACACACAAAAACATACACTGTTTAATTGTGGACAACATGTACTAAAGGTTTAATTCATACGTATAAGCTTTTTTTTTTTTTTTTTTTTAAAGACGTTCTTAATAACTCAACAACTAATCTGTCTTTGGATGTTTTGTTTCTGTGATGCTGTCTCTAATAGCCTGAAGCAATTTCAGCATTTACGTCAGATGCCGCCTTGGTTTCTTTTGCCAAGTACTTCTGCAAGGCTTCGGAAAACATGAAGCATGTGAGTTGCATGAGTTTAATGCTGTAATGATCCAAAAAAGATTACTGCTTAGAAATAGCTTTTTATAAAAGCCTTTGTACAATATAGAGGTATAGATAGTACTTTTATTGTGGGAAGAAAGGTATACGTGTCCTGTAATTCTAATAATATTTTAATATTTTGTTTTAATATTTCTATATAGTAATTCCTTAATTGTATTGTATTTTGGGTTTCTTTGCTTACTATCCCCGAGTTTTTGTTCCACAGAAACAAGAGACTGTTACCTTGTTCTCCGCTATTCTGTACGAGTGTGTGACGCAGGAAAACCCAGAGATGCTGCCAACTCATATCTCTATTGACCAGGTCAGAACCAACCTGTACTTTGTTGTCGATGCTTGCCCAGCAAGCCCATGAGCCCATGCTCAGCAAAGCTTTATATTGCTAAATTGTTGTTTTTTCAGTTGGTTCAGTCTCTTGCTGAATAATTAACGTATAATGTAAACAATAATACATGTGCCTATAATACCTGTAGAAAATCATCATGCCTATTTTGAAATGATTTTCTTATAGCATTAAACACGATGCTCTTTAAACATTTTCCCTTAAACGATTTAGCAATTCAAGTAACAACAGTTGCAGTTCAATACAATACAATGAATACAAATGCAAAAAAATATTTGGTGAGAAGTAGTAAACTCTCACAATCCCAACCGATAGGGAATCATAGTTCAATTCAGTTTTATTTTATTTATATAGTGCTTTTTACAACGGAGAATTGTCTCAACGCAGCTTTATGATATTGTATTATCTTAAAAGGTCAATCCCAAGTTGAGCAAGCTGAAAATGGTAGGAAGAAACCTCAGGAGGACCAAGACTCAACAGGTGACCCATCCTCCATGGGTGGCCTAGATGTTAATTAAATAAATACTTAAAAGTATATTAAATTATAGCAGAATATGTAAATAATTTAAATCAATAACAAAGTAATAATAACATTTAATTTAGTAATAAAATAAATAAACTAAATTATAAAGCAAAATAGACATAGGAGTCCTCAGTGGAAGGTCCTTGGAGGACCTTGGAGGTCCTTGGAGGTCCAATGTCCAACGATGGAGGGAGCCAACGCACTCCGGCGGGACTGGTCTCCATACTCATTTCTCATCCATACTTTATGCATGGCACCAATTTTAAAACCTCTGAAATGTTTGTTTTCTTACTTTGTCTTCTAACTTGAACCCTTTAACAGCTTTATCCCTTTGCAACAAATAATTTTCTCCAGTAACACTGAGCATTAAAATGTTTATTCACAGATGGAACTGTTTCAGTGGTGTAAGAATTCCAGAGCATTTGAGGAAAAGCACCGTTGTCAGTGTATTCTTTAAGCACTTCAGCCAAAATGGCTTGAACTTCATGTAAAGTTCATGAATAAAACTATATATATGAATATAACTATAGCTAATTAAGGAAGAACTCTCAAATTATTGTTTTATCTGGACTTTTATCTGCAAGTGAGCTATACATTGTAAAGCTCCAGTAACTAGTCAAGTTTGGCAGCTGGTGAGGATGTTGTATCTCTTTTAAAATGTAAAGTGTTCTTCCTGTTAACAAGAGCATTTTAAACCTAATGAAATAAAATGGGTCATTTGACATTTTTTATGTATTGTTAGGTGGTCAAGGCTTTGGAGCGACGCCAGCTGAGCGAGACGTTTTCTTTGTGGCAGATGAAGCTCGTGCTAGAGCTATGTGAAAGCCGGATGTTACAGCAGAGGCTACTGGACACTCGCAGGCAAAGCCGTGGCCTGCTGTTAAGCTCAGAGTTCCTTCCTGTCATGAAGAGCTTGGCTGACCGGGCCCTTGATCACTGGCTATGTGGTGAGAATCTCTATAATATAGTTTACATATACGTTTTGGCAGTTAATGGAATGGGACATTTCAGTTTTTTTGGTAGCAGTTTCTTAAGAGGTCATATGCCGTATTTTTAATTGTTTTTTTGTTTGTTTGTTGTAATACTATAAGCTTATAATTAAGCTACTACTTGTTTCTTATATTAATCACACTGAATATCATTATTTGAATAAAAAACACTACAGGCATTTTGCTTATTACAATTCACGCAATGATGCTGCAAAAAATCCTTTATGAAAACATGTTGCAAATGGCCATTATTGGTTGAAACTCGTAGTTCATACTTAATAAAAAATATTGGATTTTAAAGCACCATTAGTCTCTTCAGTAAAGTATTTCAGTTGTTTGTCTTTGCACTGTATTAGCATTTATTTAGGTATACATATGATAAAAGGTTAACATCTGCTATTCAGTAGCACCTTCTATTCATAAGTACCCTATTCTGAAAGAATAGATTGGACAGCAGACGTACAAGACCATTATGTCATATGACAAAAGTTCCTACCTTGTTCCTGTGTATTCATATCCCTGTATCCTGTATATTCATTTTTGTACTTGTGGTGATGTCAGCATAAGTGGCACATGGGATTTTCTGTGATTTTCTTTTATTATTGACCTGGAATTTACCTCTCAATTGTGAGCAAAGTCTCATCACTAGTACTCATTTCTATACTTATTGAGCACTTCATGACTGCATATTTATGCAATTATCTAATCAGACAATGAAAAGGCAGTATTGCAGTGCTTAAAATCATGCAGATATGGTCCAACAGTTTTAGGTAGGTAACATGTCAACCATCAGAATAGGGGGAAATGTGACCATGGTGGTTTTCACTATGGCAATAGTTCTTGGTTCCAGTAGGGCTAGAAGTATGCATCAAATCTGACCAAATATACATCCATGGTTCAGTACGATTATTAAGCAGTTTTAATAATTGCTTAATACTTAATTCTGTTGGAATGTCAGCAAATGTACATGAAGCATCAGTGTGAGAAGTGCTGAACAGCATTTGGTGTTGTGCTCCTGATAAGTGCCATGCTGATGAGATGGTCGAACTATGCATGTAGTGTGGGACATGCATAGACATCTATAGAGTTCACTCACAGAGGTTGCAATGCATACATATACAGCTGTGGAAGAAATTTAGAGGCCACTGCAAAAGATCTGTTTCTCTGGTTTCACTATTTGTAGGTAGTGTTTTAAATAGAACATTAAATTACTGACAAACGTCACATAAAAATATATTTGCAGCAATGACGAGCATTTATTCACTATAAATGTCAACTCATCAGAATAACAAAAACATCTCACTGCAGTTCTCAGTTAATAATTAATCATTATTCAATCAAATATTTTATGTCTTGTACCTTTCCAGTACATCGCCTAATCAGTACATCCTTAGGCAGAATGAGGAGTGTCTGTATTGGAATCCATCAGATACTAGAATGTAATTGTTGCCATACATAGATATGTTGATTTTTATCTGGATTGGGCTCTTAAATTGGCTAGACTGGTTTGAACAGTAGTGCTATGGTAAGTTATTTAACCACTCTACAATTGTGGTGAGTAGAAAAGTATCTTGGAATGCACAACATTTCAAGCCTCAAGGTAGATGGGCTACAGCAGCCGAAGATCATGTTGGGTTCTGTCAAACAAGAACAGAAATCTGAGGCTGCAATCGGCTCTGCCAAACTTGATTAAGGGTAGCCTAGTCTGGGGAATTTGAGGTATATAAATGGTAAAAATTCTAAACCAGCAGCATAACTCCATGTACCCAACATGCATTGGGTCAACAGTCTATAGACTGATGGAAGTGGAGTGTTATGATTTCTTGGTAAATGTTGGGCCTGTAAGTGATGTCAATTGATCATTGACTTAATACCACTGCCTATTTGGATACTGAGTGCTGTGCATCCTTTCATGGCCATGATTACTCATCTTCTGGTGGTTAATAACGGCATCATAATTCAGCATGTCACAAAGCACAAGTCGTCTCAAACTTGTTTCATGAAAATATCAGTGAGTTCAGTGTTCTTCACTGGCCATTACAGTCACCAATCTGAATTCTATAGAACATCACTGGGATGTTGTAGAACGAGAGATTAACGGTGTGTAAATGCACAAGAAAATAAATCATTATGAGTTGTGTGAGACAGTTATGCCAACATGGAGCAGAATCTCAAATAAATGTTTCCAACCATTATGTAAAAAATTTCCTTTCAGCTGCTTTTCTTAGTGGTTGCCAACAGTCACTGCATGTTAGAGATTGTTCAGATTATCTAAGATGATGACGTTCTTGATGCAACCCTTCGAATTTTTCGAGGCTTGGGGCCAGCAGTAGGAATACACCTCAAATAACCAGAAATTTCCAGTAAATGGACTACTTGACCATCCTGTTCTAGGCACCAAATAAAGTGCTTGGATAGTGTTTGTTGTCAGCAGAATTTTGATAGTGTAGTTTGACTATATATTGTTTTGTAAAGAAATACATATTCTCTTTAACACAACTTGGGAACGTCGCGCTTATGAGGGTTTTGTTTTCCTGTAAATGGCTTATTTTCTATTTCGAACCTTGAACATGATTTTTTTTTTTTTTTGGAATCTCTGAAAGTTAACCATTATTGAGTCATCTTTTAACTTGTAATTTGCCATGAGCTGTTTTAGGAAGCAGGCAACTGAGAGACTATAAAGCATACGGTTCCCAAATATATATATATATATATATATATATCCATCCATCCATCCATCCATCCATATCCGGTTTGCCCTGTTCTGACAAGAGATTAGTTGAACATTGAATGAAAAGGACCAAATAGTCCCCATTTATCAAATGAAAATTAACTGTCATTGTTAAACCTGGAACTGTTTAGAAATTGCAGTTTATTACATACATTTCAATCAATTGTGTGGGTGTTTTTTTAACAACCAATTAGAATTTGAACATGACTGAGTTTGATTTGAGAGTTTGCCATTAGGAGTTATTAACAATAAATTGTCATTTACAACATTCTTTTTAAAATGTATTATATTGTATGTTGGCAAAAAAACACCTAAGAAATGTTTGTGTTTTAATGATTTTCAGTGCTTGGTTAGTACACTGCTTAGAAAAATGAGAGGATACTCAATTATGGGAGATTTTAAGTTGAAGTATCCTACAATTTTTGTGAGCGGCATAATTTTAGCTGAATTTTTAACTGCCTTCAAACTGCCTGAAGAATAATGGAGGTGTTATGAATAACCAACATATTATATTGAATCAGCAGTTTTGTGACAATTACATGCTTTGTCAATAACCAGTCTTTTATTTACAGACAACAAGTTTGTGCTGCAGGCGTACATAAACGGTCATCCTACCAGCAATGATGCGGACACCAGTATGCTAGCCTGCTTCCTTATCTATTACTCCATTCCCAGCTTTAGAAAGATGGCTACCACAGATCTTAATGGTAAAGAGGCTTCAATGCAGATCAAAGTAATCTCTTGACAAAAATGTAAACTGTTACAGCCATTTCCAGTATGTTGCCTGTTTTCAGTCAATAGTATTGATACCGCACGATGTACATGATTTCACTGCGTCACACACTTCTATTTCTTTAGAGAAGTATATACTTTTTCAATGGTGACTACAATATAATTTATTCAAGGACATCAGCCAGACACATTTGCTGATATGATTCACAATACTTCGTTTCTATCACAGGCAGCTGAGTCTGTCCCTATTGTCTGACCAATCCAGTGTTCATCAAGCTGTATTTTTTTTTTCTCCTCCAGGGTCCTCCACTTTCCCAGAGCTGCTGCTGAAGTTTAATCAGTTGGGAATACCTGTTCGTGGTCTGCTGCATCTCAGTCCTCTGCTTCTCCACTGTGGGGGCTCTACTCTAGGTCATCACTTCCCATTTAAATCAGAGACGTCATGAAAGATCTGCTACCTCCCTGGAATACAAAAGGGAAAACCAGGTGTACCAGGGACACTCCATCCGGGAAGATTGTATTAAACACCCAACTAAAATCCATACTGGGATGTTTGAAAGATCAAATAGAGGTACAAGGCCTGGTTACCAATGTTATTAACCACTGCAGCTTTGCAGTTATGTACATAATCTGTTCCCATGAAAAGTGTTAATAAATATGAAGTAATGTTTTAAGGTTCTATAGTCTTTCTGTGTCCTTTCAGCAGTAAATGTTTGTTTAGTGTTATTTCCTTTTCCAGTGTTTACCATTACTGGCCAAACAAGTCTCATTACTGAGAGAATAAACCAGAGCATTCCGGTGCAAAGGAAAAATATTTGTCTGGAAGCAGCTCTCTAGACTCACCCACACACATTCCTTACTATGTGCATAGCTACATTTTTTTAAAATAGTGCTCACTTTACTCTGCCAGGAATACTGATTTTTGACTGCCACGTGACTCTGTATATTTACTATTTTAATTTAGGCTTATGGAATTTTAGTTACATTTGGAACATGCTTTGGTAGGAGAATGTTTTGAACAGTGACTTTTACACTACTATGTGTGTTTTGGTTTATCTGACATTTAAGTCATAAGTAACAGAACATCTGTGGTCTGTGTTACTTGAAATTCAGCATTTTGGCCGATAAATGGGAACTACTACTTTTTGACCCCTTTAACACCTGTTTGGTGGTTAGTCTCAAGTACTGAGAAATAAGACGATTAAGACAGAAATAATTACAGATTACAGTAAATGAACGAAACATGCGAAACTCAAGTAACAGAGTTGGAAATGTGATCAGCCTTTTGATTTAACATTTCCTACAGCCACCATTTTCTTTTATTGTTGCCGTCAATTATTTGGATGTCTCTTAGGACACCTACACCCATTCTGTCTTTGAGAATTGTTTAAATACAGTCAATGTTTTGGACATGGACTGCTCTCTACGTTCTTCCACATAACTTGTCTCACATCTAGGTCATAGATCTAAAATGGCCTCTTGATGAATTGTAAATGTTTATGCTCGTTGTGCTGCAGTGGGCTAGTGGTTTGCCTGAAGAATTTGAGTTTACTTGGTAGCATCCATTTCCATTCATTTCTTACCAAACAAGGTCCCTGCTAAATAACAGCTCACCTACAACATGACGTAGCCACCACCATGCTTCACGGTAGGTAATTGCATATTGGATGTTATGCTGTAGATGTTTTTGTCAGACGTAGTTGGTAAATTTTAGACTTTGTCTCATCTGACAATAAAACTTTTTGCCACAGAACAACTGAAGGCCAAGCAAGACACTTTTTTAAAAAAGGTTTATTTATTGCCATACAGGCCAGTTTTGTGAGGCTTGTGTAAGATTGGTGTCACGTGCACAGATTAACCAGTCTCAGGCAAAAAGATGTTTAATTTTCTGCTGACTCAGTCATCCACTGTGGATGGATCATCCAATTTAGGTAAGATGTTACTGTGCGATTGTTTTTTTTATTTTTTATAATGGTACGAAAAATGGAGAGTTAGAAACTCTGAATGTGTTATCATTCTCTTAATATGTTTTATTAAGGAATTATTTTTCTTGCCATATTACTAGTAGTGAAATCCTCAAGGAATAACAATCAAAACCAATCCACTTGATGTTAGATGATTTGTTTTTACAGGAGCAAGTTTATAACTGTTTGTAAATGTTTTTTTCACTTTCTTGAAGGTAATTGAATGTAAATGCAGCTGGAGGAAAAGTTGCATTACATTTTCGTTGTGAAATGTGACCAAAAGTAAGGATTTTGACAGAGTCATGGTGATTTTTTTTGCATGCATTTTGTGTGCTGTAGTTCTTGTCATACATAATCATGTAACATGTTTAAAAGTATGGTATGTAGCAATGTTTATTTTTAGATATTACCACAATGCCCAGTGTTTAATTTTCCGCCTTCGCATGTTTAAAGTTTGAAGTTCTGTTTTGAGCATAGGAGTTCTTAAGCAGAGTAATCTTTCATTTTCTTCAACCCCAAATTAGAAAATGTTGAAACAGTATGGAAAATGCAGAGGAAAAAAACCCACAGTTTGTCTTTGACTTTTATTTCATTGCAGATAGTGAAATTTCATCATACATATATTTTACACTGTGTCTGGTCAGTTTAATTGCATTTGTTAATAATCACCCATTGCTGCATTTTATCCCTGGAAAATATGATGTCTTGAAGTCAGCTTATGTTGCTCTAAAATCTGAATGTACTTTTCTGCATTAATGCTGCCATCACAGAAACAAATTACGTTTGCCAAGGGCACTGACACCATGACAGACTTTTTTTTGGACTTATTGCTGATAACAGTCTGGATGGTCGGTAGCACACACAATCTATTTTTTCAAACAAATAAAATACCTGGAATACTGATCCATCTATTAAGAATAGACATTTCAGTGTGTGATGGTCATTCCTAGATGCCGCTGTTTCTGGACACGGTTAAAATAAGGTGGTTAAATATTAAGTGGCATCTGTTGTCTACGTAGAACTCCATATTCTTGCCCACATAATTATATCAGCTATTGATGTATGATTGTTCTTCAAGTAGTGCTATTTGAGGGATCTGAGGTCAATCACAGGTGTGTCGTTTAGGCATGTGTCCTTGCATTTTTTTTATTTTTTTTTTGCACTGAAAGTCCTCCAGATTCCATTACTCATTTCATGATATTATGAACTATAGAGGGAGGACTCTGTAAATCCATTTAAACGTTTCTTTACCATTTAACATTAACTTCAACATTTTAATCATTTTCTCACGCATTTGCTAACAAACTGGAACTGCTTACCTTTGCTCCTCAAAGATTTAGCCTTTTGTTGCCGCTTTTGTATGAAATCTTGTTTACAACTGTTGATATCACATGATTTGAAATTACATTAATTAGTTTTGCTTTGTTTTGTTTTCTTTTTGTCTTAATAATAGCCGTAAACCGGTTCATCCCAGGTCTGAAATGCAGAAAAGGATCTTTCTACGTGTATGTTACTTAAATGAAGCAGACGAAACATGAAATATATTGGGTTTGTATTGGCTGCAATGAATTGAAAGGCATGGAACAACACTAGGTTTTTATTCCCATTTATTTACCGGGATTTCTGATTTGGGATTGTTAAAAAAGGAGTACACAGAGTCAACTTTCCGTTAAAGAGACGCGTCTAAATATCGTCGGTACGGCAGGATAAATAAAATATTTAATGATTTTTTGTGGCTTGAAGTCGCATACGTTCCTGAGTACTGTAGGGTGTGTTTGAGCGTAAATGTTACTCGCTTTGTAAAGGCAGTGTGCAATGTGAGGCAGCCAAAGGATGAATGGAATGTGAACTGCTAATACAAGCACAGAGAACTGGAACAGAGAAGAGGTTTAGTTGCATACAGTCTTGTTCTTAATCCAATTATGTCAATAATGGCCTTATTTTTTTTAAGTTAAATGTATGTTCAGGAACAAACTCATCTCTGTAAAGCATAGATTTGAGCTGCTTGTCCTCCTTTCTGCCTTTGAGAACGTATGAACATTCTGTGTACAAAAGCTTTCATGCACGCCCCAAATCTTTCAGTTTACCATCCCAGCCTAAACCTCCCATGGAAAATAAGACCCAATTCGGTGCAAACTACATTCTCTCCCTGTTCCCCCTCCCTGTTTTCCAATCCAGATCCGCCCCAAACAGTTTACTGCCCTGTTTCTCCTGTAAACACTTATTTGGCTACACAGTTAGGGAAAGCACGCTTTTAACGACTGCTGAACTGGCACGCGATGTGCTGAAAGTGTGACAGAGTGGAGTAATTTTTGAGACTTGGTGAAGATAACGTTTTTTTTTTGTTTTTACTAAAGACGATATTGTTGAGAATACTGCTGTGCTGTTAACCGCTTCGTGAGTGAAACTATTCACACGAGAAGAAAGATTTGAATCGCTGCGGCGAGCCTGACGCTCGGGAAAGTGGGCGTGACCAACCGCACCGGCCAAAGTCGATGCACCCTATACACTCCATGAATGAGTCAAGTTCGTGACGAGGGTAAAGACACAAATTCAAAAGCGACTGAAAGAGGAAGGCTGTCAGATTATTTGCTCTCTGCAGGCGCAAGAACGCGTTTGCGCCAAGTCCACAGTTCAGTCTTAAAGTACAACAGAAGCGCAATGGTCACGGTGCGAGGCTCTGTAGATATTCATCTAGAATAATCGGTAAGTTACCCAGTCCTTACAAGTCATGATCTCCTACCTATACTCTGTAAAACGTCAAAAGCAGAACTGTGCTCTTGCTTGGTTTCTACATTTCTGCACCTCTAAGATCTGTTTCTTTCTTTTTTTTACACGTATTAAGCATTGTTTTATCATATTTCTAATTTCGTGAACACAGCCAAATGGTTTGATAGTTAGCCTATGTAATTATATGTGTATGGTTTTAAAAAGCACAGACCTTGCCTTTTTATGCTGACAATTGCAGATGCAGATGTCCAGTCTGTGCATCGAATAAATAAATGTTACCTTAATTGTAATCTCGAATAACGAAATTACCAAGTTAAGTCACTTTATTCTCATTGGGCGGTTGGACTATAGGAGGAGGAAGTGTGCGATAGAGCTGCCTAGAACTTCCTCTTCCTTCTTTCTATTTCAAAATGACACTTCAGCTGGAATGCAAATTTTACGAAACTGTCAGTGTGTTAGAAATTGTACATTTTTTTTTTATTTCGAGACTGGCTTATTTATTAATTATTATTAGGTTAACCTGTCCGCATTGACCCCTGTGTGTGCGTGCGTGTGTGTGTGTGTGTGTAT
>JAUZST010005237.1:0-15722 GCA_034779995.1 Parotocinclus haroldoi
TACTGCTCACAAAAATTATTGGGTATTTTATGTTGCATTATCCCCAAATTTTTGTGAGCAGTATATTTTAACTGGGGATGGGACTTAAACGCGTTAATTTCGATTAATGAATTACAGGGAAAATAACGAATTTTAAAAGGGGATATACTTATAATATTTATATATTTATAATAAATTTATATATTTTAACGCACCGTGAAACATTTCTCAGTGCACGAGTTCCAAGCATACAGATTATATTGTACCGATGGTCGAACCCGAAGCGGGCCGTTCTGGTCCCACAGCTGCGTGACTTGCTGATCTGTTATTTTGGATTTGTGGTGTCCCGTGTGCTGTTTGATGTGATTGCGGACTGGCTGTGGGAGTGACTGAACGTGATGTGCATGTTTGGGGGCGTGAACGTGTGTATGTGTGACTTTGTAGGTTTATTTTGGGCGACTGGGAATGTTGTCTTACGTCTTTTGTGGAATGAATGAGCGCACCCTACCATCTGTGTGAAAGTCGTCTGTGTGTGACTGCTGCTGTGCATGTTGGGGTACCTTGGTACTGCACTGGGAGTTCTTGTTAGAACTAGTATTTGTGCCTGCACCAGGAAGATCAATAAATATCCATGTTTTATTTATAATGGGAGCAGTTAAAGTCAATCAGTGCTTTATTGGTCAGCATTTTTGGTCAGAATTTTCAGTGTTCTGAAAACTGTTTGCTCTGTGTTTTCTGCACTAATCTATTGGTCTGTGTAGTAGACTGGTGGGAAAACAAACGAGATTTTTAAGTTTAAGCTTATGTTTATTGACTTATTCATAGTCCAAACTTGAATATTTCTCATTTTAAATATTGAAATGTGATTAAAACGTGATGAACTTCAATTAATTAATTACAAAGCTTCTAATTAATTAGATTAATTTTTTAAATCGAGTCCCACCCCTAATTTTAACCATTTCACAGTTCCGAAAAAGGCTTTCAGGCAACATCTGGTGTTATAAACTGGTAATGTAAACTTAGGTTAATGTTGTACTTTAACTGTTGTAAACCTAGGCTAATGACTAGTTAATGACAGCAGATGTCGCAGATGTTGTTGGTCAGTCATCAGTCTTTAAGTGGACTGACATTTCTCATTGCTTAGTTGCTATAGTATTGATCAGCCAAACAGAAAAAAAAACATCCAAATAGTTCAAAGTGTCTATCCTTCCTTGCCACAATATAAACAATGATATCAGGCATTACATGTAAGAAAGAGGATACTATAAAGTGCAGTCAAATTATTCAGTTTGTGATCCCAAATAAATGTTTTCGCTTTAAAAAAGTGGTTCTGGACAAACATTTTGCAAGGGCAAACTAGACTACTATTTGTGTAAATCAAACTTTATCATTATTTTATTAACACACACACACACACACACACACACACACACACACACACACACACACACACACACACACACACACACACACACAAACATCACAACCTTTCTAGAATGACTGCTGCATATTCATTTGCATAACAATTTTCACTTGTGTTTCTGGTTAGATGGAAATCACAGCATGGTGCCAGCATTGAGAGTGCCGGGTCATTGCTATGTATATGTGACAGAGAAAAGAAAAAAAGAAAAGAAAAGAAAAGCCCTCACTTGCCTGTCTTCCCTGACATACTGTAGGTATGATACACATGGAAAACAATGACACAGTGGCTTCAAACAGCTACTCAGTATCAGCAAACAACATTCACAGCGTTTTGTGTATTATTCATACTATTTATTATTACTGCTGTCGCCACTTCTGATGATAATGTTAATGATAATGATAATGCTGTGGTCGTTTAAGTCATGTATGACATTGTGATACAAGATTATACCTGTGCATTGTGTCAGTTCCTAAGCATAAGGCATCACTCTCTCTCTGTTTTGTTATTAACAGTTCATTATTATTTTAGCTACCTAATGCTACACATATGACATATGACAGAAATATATCCTCACAAGGTAAGCATTTAAATATTTCTATGCTTTTGGAAACCTCATTAAAATATACTGCTCAAAAAAAAAAAATAGAGGATACTTCAAAATAAAATCTCCCAAAATTAGATATTCCTCCATTTTTGTAAGCAGTGTATGTGGCCTAGTAACTTGGATGAATAGATATTGGGTATGTTACTTGCAACCCATCTCTATAACCACCAACAGTCTAGATGTCAAAGATTACAAAAAAGGTAACTATTGTAGATGGGTATATAATATACATATCATACACAGTGCATTCAGAAACTTTTCAGAGCCTTTCACTTTTACAGCCATGTGCTAAAGAAGCTTCCCTCATTATAAAACTATTAAAAAGGAAAAACTAAAGCTTAGGGCTCTTGGTCATCTTTAAGCTGTCTCAACACCTTGATTGGAGTGCACCTGTGGTTAAGTTGTTTGGATATGATTTGGAAATACACACATCTGTCTATACAATTTCTCACAGTTAAAAACAGATTAGAGCAAAAGGAATAAAGCCGAGGAGTAAAGAACTGTCAGGGTCTGAACATTTTATATATAACATATATCAATTTTTACCTTGAATTTTTGTTTAAAGAAATATATATATATATAATTAATGTCAGGGTTGCTACTAAACTAACGCACAGTTCTTTTGAAGTATGTTTTAATCAAATGTTTATTGTAAAATAAAAGACTGCATGAGGCCAGTAACAAGAATTTCATGTAATGTTTTGCATGCTCTCCCAGTGGGCTTCCTCCAGTTAATCTGTTATCCTCCTAGAAGCCGCTTGTAAAATATACAGGCAGGGTTGGTTCCAGGTTGGCTAAGCATCAATTTTTCTGATGGGTTTAAAGGTCCAGGTCCTAACCACATTTCTTCTGTTTGTGATCTGCCTTACCGGGTGGGGTCTAAGTCTCTAAGAGATAGATATTTTGTTTCTCATACCTCGTGGACCAGATGTGTTCCCTTGTACCTATGTGTAAGTGAATGGTTTAGTTATGATTAACTTTCGCAAAGCATTTAGGAATAATCTAATTTTAGTTTCTGGCTAAAAATTATTTGTGAACTTTTACAGGAAAACTAATTTTAAGGGATGACTGATTCACATTGACATCTAGAAAAAATGCAAAAATAAATAAGTACAATACGTCATTATAGCATTTGCCTGGACTCCACAGGGACTGCTGCTATTGCAGGGCAAATTCAAAGTTGGCTGTTGTCTAAAATTTCCTTGACTCAATTATCCATTCACTAAGCAGGCTAGAGAAGTCAAGTCCCTTGATTGGTCCCCTTCATGCATGACAGCAACAGAACAATGGCTTTGTAAGCTTCTACACACCAATGAATAAAGATGATTTTAAGCACATCAGCATGTACACACTGACAGTATCACTTACTGATAAAATCACTCACTCACTTCCCAGAATCACTTAATACAGTTCAGGGTCACAGGGAGTCAGGTCCTAACCAGCAGCACAAGGCAAAAGGCAGGAGCCACACATGCATAGGAGCACACACATTCGCTCATTCATTCACTCACTGGAACACCTGAGCTATGCCAACTGATTAAATGTAAGAATTTTGGAGGAAATCAGAAAATCTAGAGGAAACACAAACACATGGGGCAAACATGCAAATTCCACACAGGCATTGAAAAGGACTGGGACAGGTGTTGGGAGCTATATTCACAAACCATACTTATGAGCTCACAATGAGTCACACTGAAAGTTTGATATGCACAACAACAAGAACTGTTGTGTTAAAATCAGTGTTATATCCTTGGTGTTCATGTTCAGATTGGCGTGGGTCCCTCTAACTGTTTATAAAGCATTTTATTTCCATTCGCTTCCAAGGGGCTTGAAAGTTTTGTAATTATTTTTATCTATATGCATTGTCTGGGCATTGGGATGAAGACTTATGCTTAGAGAAAGTTAAGGGCTTGGTGATACTTTGTAGTGTATGTTTAGATTTTTTAAATTTATAATATTTATCATGTTCATCTGACAGTTCTCATCTTTACCCATAGGAAAATGAAAAAAACTATAATATCTTGTCCAAGCATAATGCTTTCTTCTCTTTATCCTTTTTGTTCTGCCTTGTCTTCCTCTAGAATGCTAGATGGGGAGTTGGTTATAAAATATGTCTATAGTTCCATAATAAGCAGTGAAGAGTACCTCCTATGTGTTTTAATTTGACTTTAAATCCATCCTTAGCACTGCCAGGGCTTTTAATAGTTATTCACTTACAAATTATTGCAGGTCATTACACAGGCATTGGTAGGGCAGTAATGAGATTGGCTTAATGGCTCTTGTAGAACATTGCTGTAAACGACAGGGAAAAGTTCCCCTCAGTAAGTTTTTATGATTATTCCATAAGAGCTGCATTTGTTTAAGCCCCTATTAGTGTAAAAAAATGGTGGCAATCTTCTTAATCAAATCTGATTTATTATGGCATTATTTCACTCTCCTATCTACAGTAATCATCATATCAATGTGAATGAGAGAGGAAAAGAGAGAGAGAGAGAGAGAAAGAGCACGCGAGGGAGATGGGGGGGTTGAAAATCTTATGGTCCTTCTAGACAAATATTGTGTGGTCATGTTAATTTTCCTCTCAGAGCCTATTTTCATCATAATTTAACTGTGGCCAGTGACAGGAGCCATAATCAGCTGAAGACATGAACAAGCTCCTATTTATTAAGAGCTAGAGTGGGCACTAGTGGAGACAGCTAAGTACCCAGCCGTCCTTATCCCTATTGATGTACACGGATGACAAGTAAATTAAATTTACCTTTGGAAATTGTTCTATTAGTATTTTTATTAGGTTAATTAAGCAAGCTCTGGGGACTCATTGAATTGGTGAGATTGGAGATTAATTCACTGTTCTGCTCCTGCTGGAGGACTGGGACGCTAATCCCCATCCCACTATCCTCCAGAGCAGCACGTCAGCAGTGAGTCACACCAATTCATTAGCACATACTGTAAAGTTGCTCCTGCAAACCACACCGCAACACCAATTACCCACCCACTTAAACACTGGCATGCCTGTCCGTTTACATCTATCACTTTGGAGGATCATAGATCCATAACGTATCATGGAATTACAGAGTGACCAAATGGTATGTTGCATTATGCAAGCAATCTCAAGAGTTCAGACTGGTTGCCATATCAGCTCTAACTGATAAACCAATAATTGAAACATCTTCTATTTTCCAGACATGGCTTGGCTAAATGTCCTCTATCCTCAGCTTTGTGGTGGACACAATTCAGACAGGCAGATTCTCTCAATACTAGAGGACTGTGCAGATGTAATTCTCTCCTGCATATGACATAATGGAGCAAGCCAACACCAACCTGGGCTCCCCCAGGGGAAACACTATTGATTTTAGAAAAAAAAGATCATTGGAGTGGAATGTCACGTGCCTCTGATGTACCACCTTGCAATCAGCCACCTGATCGACCAGACTGCCTGAAACTCCTTTGCCTCTTATCAATAGGTTGACACAACCCGTCTCTCACTCCACTCCATGTCTGAAAGCAAAAGGTTCCATTGAGTCAGGTCTGAACACCTCTCCCAGCTCCCGTAGTGCTGGCTGTGCTTCATACGAGACCGCTCTCATTTGGTTGCAAAAACAAATCAAAAACAAATTATGTCCGATCCTTTCACCGCACTTGCCTGGTTTATGTTTGAAAGAAATCAAATATATACTTTAAGGGGGATGAAAACAGAGCTTGAACAATTGAACTTATCTGGCACCCCACTGAATGGCTGAGACACTGTTAAGTATTGATTGGTTCTTATCTGGCCTTCCATAGTTTGACTAGCCATGCAAAGTAACACTGATATTTCAGTCAGTGCAAGCACATGGAGAAATTTAGAATATGAACTGTGTAGGGATGAAGATGACACTGTTAAACTATCTCTCAAGTACAGTGCGACTTTTTATGTTTGTGCTAATCAGGGCAGGACTGCTGGGTGCAAATATTCCATGCTTCAAATCAGAAATCAGAATCATGGTATTCCAGGGCTTTCTCTGTCTATATTATGTGGCAGTTTATACAGTATCTCACAAAAGTGATATGATCCAGTATGATAACGACCCCATACCTCCAAGATGACCACCTCTTTGCTAAAGAAACTGAGGGTTAAGGTCAAGCATGTCTATAGACCTAAACTCTAATGAGGATCTGTGGGGCATTTTCAAATGGTGGAGGTGGAGGAGTGCAATGTCTCTAACATCCACCAACTCTGTGATGTCGTCATGGAGGAGTGGGAGAGGATTCCAGAGGCAACCTGTGAAGTTCTAATGAACTCCATGCCCAAGAGTGTTAAGACTGTGCTGGAAAATAATAGTTGCCACAAAAAATATTTGCACATGGCTTAATTTGGCCATTTTCTCGTTGGGGTCTATTCTGGACATTTCCGCGTGGACGGAAAATATGTTATCTTGAAGGCAGCATATGTTCTAAAATTTCAATGTAGTTTTCTGAATTAATGATGCCACCTCATATGTGTAAAAGAGCCCGGAGAGTCAAAGCTGCTTCTGGACATGCTTAACATGAGGCATATCAAAGTCTTAAGTGTCATTAATGAAATAAACTTTTAATAAAGTGCATGACAAGGGTTTGCAAAAATAACCCTTGAATAATGGTTCTTAAAGTAGTGCCACCTAAGTGATCAGAGATTTACTCATCAAATTTACTAATTTACTGATCAACAGTTCATTTACCAGATGAGGCCCATTTCAGTCCTCATCCCTAAAGAAGGTATGAAGCTATAATACAATGCCATAAAAACAAAATTAAACAATAGGATAAAAACAAATTACCAGTGCACAAAAAGACTGGGCTAGACTGTGCATTACCAATAAGAGAATTGTTTTCTCTAAGGGTTACCAATGTTATCTTGATCAAGATAAACTCTAATGAATTTAAAATGCTGGATCTCTCAGATCTTTGTCCACACCAAACTGTTCAATTTATCAACCCCCACCAGGAGCACATAACTCTAAATAATTGAATATAACTTATTCTAACCCAGGATTGACCTGGGTAAAAAGGCTTAACCAGTAGCATGCATGCGTCAGAGAAACAGGCAAAAAAAATGACAGTGTGCAACTTTAAAAGCTCAAGACTTGTAATACAAATAAAATATTTAGGGTTGCAGAAGCCAGGATGTCTCTCTGCTAGCCATCTCTTGACTTGAATTGATTTATGAAAAGGCAACTGGGACACAAGTACAGCAAAATGCACTAAGACCAACCTATTGCACACATTTATACCAGCTTAACCTCTTTGCAGTGACCATATGGAAAAATGGGCTGTTTGACATGTACTTTGACAAACACCAGCATGGATATCATAGTAACAGTGCGCAGACATACTGATGATACACAAAAGTATTGCACATTTATGTTAAAAGAAAAACAGTGGAGAATTTCTGATATGATGTTATCTTCAACATATCCAGTGAAGTTGTGTAGTGTTATTTCCTTGTTGATTGCCCTTGACCATAAAGTGCAGTAAAATCCTCTTTGGGCACTGGCATGAAAAGAAAATGGCACAAAATGTGTTTCTCTGTACAGTACATCAAATATCCATACTTTGGGGGGACAGTGGATAGTTTCACTATCCACTAGAGATGACCTGATAATGAAGTACATGTTTAGTTCCACATTTGTTATAAGTCTCAGAGATAAAAACATGGCAGCCACAGATGCAACTCTGTTTTACTGAAGAAAATCTAACTGGTTCTTTGTTTGAATATTAAAAATGTATAACTCATCAATTCAACATATCTACTGATAAAAAATACAATGAAAAGTTCCACATCCTTAATATGCTTTAACATTTATCAGGTAAAGATATTATATGCACAATACAAAATTAAAATGGATAAACTAAACAAAAGATAAACTGTAAGAAAAGTTGAACACGCAGGCATGAGTAATGGTTCGCTGCATTCCCACAGTAAAGCCTTTTATACTTCCCCTTGGGCAGACTTTCAAAGCTTTTGCTTGGTCTGTGTTGAAAAAAATGTCAAAACTATGTTTTTTTCTTATGGAGTCAGGAATGTTTTGTATAATAACTTAAGCCAACTTCATTATCGTAAAAGTATTGTGGTCAGTATTGCAAAAAAGTAACATAACCAGCTCTATTGAAACATGAAGACCTGTTTTATGAAGACGCAGTTCACATTTTGTTTGATGGGCTAAGGACCTTTTCAAGTGGAAGGGGCAATTCTATTACTACTGTCTACTCATTATAAGGTTGTAAGCTTCCATGTCTGATAAGATGCCACTGTCCAACCATCGCCCAAGGTCCTTAGCCTAACCTATCAACTTAAATTTCTGCTAAGGTTACTGCTCAATGATATTTAACTATAAATATATAATCACATGTATCCATCTGTCAGAATTTCATTGTAATGATCGTTTGAATCTAGCTGGCAGAACACTCTAGCTGGTACCACTACTCAACCATTATGGACCATATGTGGATCAAAAAAACTGTTCTTAATGTATAATCTGTGTGCCATGCCACAGAAAAGGTCAACACCAGTGATATTTGATGCACTTTTTACTCTTTTATGTAGAGGCCTGATTTCTTAAGCTGCCAAGTTGCCAAAACACACAATTATGCCTCTGGTCAATACACTTTCTATGGTGCAGTGGTAGGTGTAGATCAGAATGGTAGTCTTCATTCCAAAGGTCTTCCATCCTCTCAGAAATAAAAAAGCGTATCAATGAGGACACTGCTGTTTTCAGGGACCAAGAAAGAGAGTGTGACAGATGCATGCCCAGGAATCTCAAGCTGCTGAAAATATTCACAGTTGAGTCCTTGATGTATATCGGAGAGTGTGGACTTTTGTTCCTGCCAGAAGTCCAAAATAAGCTCTTTGGTCTTAGCAGCATTCAAGTTGTGGTTGTTGATAATGCACCATGCAAATAGGTAATGTCTCTCCATTCAGCAGGAATTTTTCTGTGTATGACAAATATTTACAGATTTTCTAAGCACTTCATCACAGATTATATTTTCCTATAAACACGTAGGGACAGTGATAGTAGAAAGTTACAGTTTGGGTTAGGGTTAGATATCCAATACAATAACTGTGAAATCTGAAATACATATGATTGGAGGACACATGACAGGATTTCTTCTTGGTGAAGAGCTTTATACCCATTCAGATGCAAAGTTTAAACAGCTTATTCAGTGTTGTTAGCATAGTATCTGGTGGTATACAAACAGTGGTCATAAGACCTGAAGCAAATTTATATTATTATTATTATATATTTAAGTAAATACAGTAGTCGGCATTTTATCACAAGGTGCTCTAGAACTGACATAAATTGTGAAAATGTTCCAACATCTGTACAACACTTTTTTGAAGCAGATATTACTGCCTTTACTATAGCCTCTGTGCTGCTGTCTAGATGGTGCAATGAGAACACTCTAGGTTCAATAGCGCTGATTGTAGTATTAGGACATAGGCAATTCTCTGTGAAACAATTCACAAGCAATCATGAAGGTCCATTTGCATGGTTGCCCAGCAGTAGAATGTATCCATTTTATTTTACTACGTTTTATTAAATTTAGGCCACATTAGGCAGTAAACTTGCTGGACAGCACAACGGTGCATTGGTTAGCACTGATGTGTTAAAGGTGGCCCTTGTGTCTGTGAGGGTTTCTCCAGGTACTCTGGTTCCGTCCCACATTCCAAAGACGTGTGTTAGGTTAATTGGTGTTTCCAAAGTGTCCATAGTGTGCCCATAGGGTTTGAGTGAACCCACTCCCTGGGAGACCACAAATGGTCTCAGGATACTTCACTATTAGCTTCATCAGAGAAAACAACTTTACCCCATCAATCTTTCTTGGAGAGAAGTGCCTTTGTTGTTGCCACTTTCTGACACTAAGCCATTTTTCAACTCACTGTGCATTCAGATACACTCTGCCCTCTACTATTCCTGAGCAAGTTTTGTATCAGTCCTGATGCATGTTTGACTTTCTTGGGCACCCTGAAGCCTTCTTCACTGCAATTGAACTATGTTTCAAGTTCTTGATGATTCAATAGTTGATCAAATAGTTGATGTCTTACAAGCAGCAATGCCCTTGCCTGTTAAACTCTTTTGATACAATGATGCTTGCATGTGTTTCCTTGGAGGTAACCATGGTTAACAGAAAATAACTTAAAAGCACCTCTACCCTTTTAAAGCAACCAGTTGCTCTTTTTAGAGATGATCCTGCTTTTGCCCTGTGCCACCCATGTGAACCAGATTATAAACAGTTTTATAGGGAAATTAATTCATGAATGAGTAAACCTGTCATACCTAGCCCAGAGGTATCTGCTTTTGGATAATACATTTCTATCACAAGGAGATAAGATACACTGTAAAGACGTGAATAGCTTCTAGGTAACAGTGTGAGATCTACAGTGTTGCTCAAAAGTTGAACAAAAATCACTATAATGTTGCTCAAAAAATCTTCCATATTCCTTAGTGTACATGATGTACAACATAGTCAGGTTTTCACACAAGTCTTGAAGTAGGTTAAAGAAACAAATGAGACAAAAAATAATTATACTTGATTGATTATTTACCTTTTCTGTTGCATTAGGGCCAGGGTCTTGACATGATCAATACATACTAGTTTTTTTTTAACCAATTTGTGGTAAACTACTTATGTACTTAGAGTTTGCTGCATGACCCACAGCTCTTATTTAATTCACAGAGAGTCACTTTCCTTTCAAATGTATTGATATATTTCTGTATTAAGACCAGACCAGGTGGTGAGGAACAGTCTGGAACAGCAAAGAGGACCACTACCTAAGTAATTTACAAATGGGATATGCTTCAGTTCTTATGCTGTAAGGCAGGCATAACTCTTATCATTTAAAAACTTCTATATCAGTCTCACCCATCCAAAGTGTTTCTCCAACAGCACTCTGGATTGACAATGTGCCACATGATGGACAGCAGTGTTCTTTTTGGGAAGCAATAGCTTTATTCTTGTAACCATTCCACATTCAATGTCCTCATGATGCACTCGTTAACATTAACTATTGGAGTGATCTTTGTTGGCTGACTAAGTAACAACATTCTTAAAATTCCTTCATGCAAACAGAATCTCTCTCTCTGAAAATTTTAGATGTGTTGTTTTAACCGTTTCCAGTTTGATGAGCATTAAAATCTATTTTTCTGGCAGCCTTAGAAATTCATTTGTTAATGCAAATATACACTTCCACAATTGTGGATTTCATCGTGGAAACCTTTCACTACTGGATTTAACCCCTTCCATATGGTAGCCCAATGATCATGCAGACATGGATGCATTCACATATGCATAAATACATGCACTTGCTCTCACACCATGCATACTTTCAGAGCTCATTTGTTTATTGACTGGAAAACAGATAAGCGCACTCTTTAGGGAAATCAATCCACTTCAGATTGTTATCTGAACCTTTTTCTCAAGTTGCCACACACACAATGGGGAGATAGAGATGGTAAGTGATTTAGGAGAAATTTGTATTTGCTTTGGTGAAATCAAAGTTGTAGTGAAACATAACATTACTTGCTTTTTACACAAAAAGGAGCAAGGCAAAATTAAAGAAGGTCCAACCTTTGTACCCACCAAGATTATTTCCATATAATCACTTACTGTACAGAGCAGCTGGGGCAGCATATGCACCACATAATGTTGTGCTGCGTGTATGCGCATGTGTGTGTATGTGTGTATGTGCAGCAAAACCAGGCTATTAATCACAGGACTGCAATGGAGGCTGTGTGTGTGGCAACCCAGGGTCAAACTGGGGCTATTAAAGGAAGCCAAGGGACTCAAGCCTCTGCTGTGTTAACCCCCCACTCTCCCTTGGCTAAGGCTGGACTCAGCACAGAGTTGTCCTCTTCTTCCCTCATGCCAGCTGTGGAACTGATGTGGAAAGAAGAGGACAGATGAGGAGGAGAGAAGAGTTTAAAATAGTGGATAGGGGGCAGGAAACATGAAAAATTGGGAGTTAAGGAGGGACAGGTAGATAAAGAAAAAGAATTATAAGAGCCGGACAGTTATGGACAGAGGATGAAAAAGCAGATGGAATGGTAATGGGAGAAACAAAAGAGAGGTAATGGGACAAAATATGAGAGGTAGCTTAAGGAGGATGGTAGGTAATGACAAGAAGACTATATGTTGATGACAAAAAACTGAATAAATAACACACCCAGATAGAAACGTTGGATTGCTGCTGCATACAGTTATGTCACAGGCAAATAGGTAAGTAATTACAGCTATGGTCTGATTAGACACTGGGTCTTGCCATAAGAGTGCATAAAAGTGCTTCCCCTGCTGCAATATTAAAAAGGTTCTCATAGGGTATTTTTGAGTACCAGTATTATAGCCATTGGTGAGTGGTTGTTGACTGCTATATATGTCTCTACTACATATTTGCACACATCTCGGCCTGTACATCCTCAACAATCATAGCTGAAGCTGTTATCCCAGCTGGTCCCATAAATGATCGACTGCCAATAACCCTGGCAATTGAGAAGGCCAAGGAAGTGCAAGTGCAATTTGGCTGACACATTCCTGGGAAACCCTTCCTGTGCTAGGGAAAGCATTATCCTGCTGAAAAATGCTCGTTGGAAGCCCTGCAATGAGATGCAATGTGTGGCTGCAGGATGTCCCGCACATGTCGCTAATTTGTGTTCCTCATGTCACTACTAGCGGTGACTGACTGACAGCTGGGGCAGTATGTCAATCCACGGCAAAGGCAGGTTTGACGTGCTCACCATGGCCTCTGTACTCTAACCCAAGCGTCATCGGTTTCCAAACAGAACCAGCCATAGTCTGTAGCAGTACATAATAATTGTTCATGACGCATCTGCAAACAAAGGTAACCATGGCTGGCTAAACCAAGATTGGAGAAGAGGTAAATATAGGGAAATGGTGAAATCAGTATGAGAGATAATGGGAATGATAGAGGAGTAAACAGATGTATAGATAGAAGTAATCCAGAGGATGAGAGGACAGTGATGGTGAAAAGTGCCAATACTTATATAGGTGATTGGAATATGAGATTGAATAGCAATGGTGAAACGGTGAAAAAGTGGTCATACACATAGAATAATTGTGATGAAAAGAGAGTAATGCATACAACGCAAACATGGTTAGAATATTAAAAAGAGAGAAGATATGGTTAAATGTGGACAGAATGAGAATAACAGAGGTAAAGTAGATAGGAGGACATGATTAAAATTGTTTGAGACAAGATGAGAGAAATGGTATTATTTGTTTGATTATTAGTTTTTATTTAATGTCAAATGAGCATGAACGCATGACACAATAATCATGGGACTATTTAGCGTAACTGTGAGGCATCTATAACCATATTTACCTGAGAGAGGGGTAAATTTGAGTATTATGACAAGAGAATGTGACTGATAGTAGAAGAACAGAAAGGTGGCTACAGGAGAATCATGGAAGAAGAGGATGGAGATGAACAAAGCTGGAGACTAGTGAAGAGAAAATAAAGTGACTGAGATAAGAGGAAAGCAGACAGATTGATAATGAATGGGAATGGCGAACAAAGGATGAGAATGAATGAAAAAAGAAGATAGGGAAGAGAAGAAATGTGTGTACAGCAAAGTTTGCACAGTGCTGCCATGATCATATCCCCATAACTGGAAATAAGATTGTCATAAACAGCCAAGCCTTTGACCTATAGCTAAAATTTCACTTTACACACAGTGAGTCGCAATTTTGTGTATCTGAAGTCATTTATGTACATAAAACTGCTTAAATATTTAGGATAAGTGGTGAAGTGAATGGAACTCTAACCAGAACAAGGAACTAGTATGTAGTGGAGGAGCACGTTTTCAGCTTCACTAGCCTGTGGCAATGATGAATGACGCTAGCTAGATATTTCCAACGGAGAGCAGATAAACACGGCTATCTAACACAAGTATCAAATAATTTATTGCATGAAAATATTCTCTAATATGCCATCTCAGTTGGCATTGCTATTGTAGAAATTGGTTTGCTTGTTAGAAATCTAGAGCCACATTTCAGTAAAACCACTTGCTAAGACTGTCTAGTGTAAACATGTTTTAACTAAAAATAAAGTTAGTAAGTCACATGATTACAAGTCCTCAATAGGTCCATCACTGCTCCCAATTCTAACCTTCTATTAGCATTTACGTTCAATTTTACATTTAGACATTAGATTTAATATGACTTATAACTGATAGAAACTTACAGTAGAAGCTGTTGTAGAATATGGCCTTGTTCATGTACAGGGTTGGGATATGAACATGACTTCTTATTAGAACTTCTGATTAACAAGCCTTGCACCTTTCAGAAATGGAAAGATGTTCAATGGTTCAATCACACACACACACACACACATACACATTATTTATGATACATACACACCTGTGTGTATTACTGTATTACTGTGCACAGTCTGTTAACTGCGTATTATTCTAGTGAAAGCTCATCCTACATCTAAGCCCACTCTTTACCTCAGTAGCAGAAAGGACACATACTGTGCATGTACACATGTCAGGAACCTAAATCAAATCTTTGGCTTCTTTGGTTTTTCAAATGAAAGTTGAAAGTTTTGGAGTTAAAATGTCTAAAATGGTTCAATTCGTTCTGCATACCAAATATAGCATAGTTATTGTAAAAAGAGCAAGTGTGTACATTTTTTGCAGCAGGTACACAGAATCCAGTGCAGCCTTGTGTTTTGGCAACATGCCTGGCACACAAGAAACACCTTGCAGGAATTATTTCTCGTAAAATTACTCTTGGAAATACGTGGTATTAAAAGGGTACTGTTCTGGTAATAACTGTACAGAGTACAAAGTATAAAAGCATTATACTGATGCTTATACTGTCCACTCCTGTGGTTATGTATTATTTTAAAAAAATCGTTCAGTGTCAAATGGGAGAGAGCACATAATTGCATGGTGAGACCTAAATAATGGTGTGGTTCAACTGATCATCATTGGACAACACAAATATTATATAAATAATAATAAATAATTACAAATAAATACATATACATAAACTAGTGCTTTCAACTTATCACAAACAGCTGCATTTTATTGCAGCATTAAAACAATTAAAGAAAAAGCCTTGATCCAGAATGCATTTATTTAAACAGTTTAAAAATATTTAATCACATTGTTTTCATAAATGCGCTATTATGTTTTCTGCTGTCACAACATCACTCAAGCACATGAAAAGGCACATCAAAGCACATAACAAAAAGCACAACAAATTGCCGCCACAGAAACCACCGGAGCAAAGTCTTTAAAATGCAAAATGTTAATTTGTGATGCTTTTTTAAAGGAAACGGTATCAGGAAGGTTGCTTAAAGAAAGCTTGTATCACAAGTGCCAGGCATGTTGTTAAAATGACATTTCATGTTCATGAGATACATCGACTAATAAGAGCCTGATCAAACTCCTTTATGACACCCTACGATATCTGTTTCCTGTAGACTAGAAGTGCATTGTATCATATGCGAATGTAGGGTATAGTGATTAAGAGATTTAATTGTTGATTGGATAGAGTTTGGATATAGTTAATAAATATAGGATCCTCATACGATAAGTAGTAAAAATGTTATTAACAGCTCTTTAAATTAAATATTATAGATATTATAATGTTAAATATCAGCAGATTAACACATTTGCATCACATAAGCCGGGATGTAAACCAAAACACACATATATATATATATATATATATATA
>JAUZST010005238.1:0-15722 GCA_034779995.1 Parotocinclus haroldoi
CATACACACACACATACATATATTATATATATATATATATATACACACATATATACATACATACATACATACATACATATATATATACACATACATACACATACATACACATATATATACATATACATTTTATATATATATATATATATCGCTTAGGGAATTTTTCCTTTCCACTGTCGTCCTAAGCTTGCTCAATTTGGGATTGGCCATATGATTTACAATATAATCTAAAACTGTAAAGGTACTTTAAGACAATGCGTCATTATAAACACCACAGATATAAACCTGCCATGACTTAAATGAATTTAAGTTTAAATGCTTATACCTTTAATCAATTGGCTTATTGAGAATAGGCTTCTCTTAATACCCAGTGAAACAGGAACTGACTGTTTTAAAGTCTCATTTGTATATTTGCTAATGTCTCCATATTTCATTTGCAGCCTAGATTTTTTTTCCACGAGAAGAGAGTATTGCTAACGAAAATGATCAGAGAACTGAATTTTGTCTGTAGCTTACTCAGGAAAGGAAAAAGCAAAAAAAAAAAAAAAAAGACATGGCCAGTAGCTCCTGTAAAAGAGGAAAACTACCCAGAACCTCATGTAATTTTAGTCCCATCTGGATAGTGCTTAAATAATAAATCTACCATAAATACATTTTCCACAAGCAGCAAATGTTACTTGATGAGTCATGTACCTGACATCTGGTTTGACATTTACTTTGTTATATATCCACTAGAGCAGCAAGATTAATGTAGGTATCCAGTAATAATAGTCTGACTCATGCAGACCTTTTTTTCCCCAGGCCAAATGTGTATTATAAATAAATATTATATATCATACATAAAATACACTATTATAATGCCATCTAATGCCATTTCCTTTTTTGATCAACAGAGGGCGCATTCTCTTCCGTTCTGTAAAGGGGAAGTTGATGTTGAGCTGTGAGCTTTGACTGTTTATTTATTTATTTTTTTTATTTAAAACTCCTAAATCGTTTCGATTTCAGGGTTTTTCTGTCTCAATTTTTGTACAATAATACTATTATTTGAATTGTTATTCCTCAGAAGTAAAATAGTAAAGTTATTATTACTATTTAAGCTTGGGTGAAGCTGCAAAGACTGCAATTGTTTACAATTTCAAACCTTCGTTTTTCATCCCTTTTAATTTCAAGGGACAAGTTTTTTTTACATTTAAAATCAAACAAGAGAATGTTAATTTGACAATGGTTTTGTAAGAAAAAAAAGCAGACTGGGACCGTGTCATGTGACTGATAGTAGGGGTGCCCCCAGGTTATGTACACGGCTCAAAAATTAGGAGACATTTCAAAATGAATATAAAACAATTAAAAAAAAAGAAAAGCCAAAAGAAAAGTAAAGTAAGTTGTTTAATTACGCAAATGAGATGCAAACTCAATGATGGTGATTGAGTAGTAAGTGATATATTCATAGGAGTGAACAGAGGCATGTCAAACTGGACGATAGTGCCCCCACATTGACTGTTTAGTAGGGTGTATGGTCACCCAAGAGTGGAACAGTGATGCATGGACAGGACAGGATCAGTTTGTCCAGCAGTTCTTGTATGATCCTCTTCTTATTCCTTTTCAAATATCCACTATTTTTTGTGAGAAACTGTGGTAGATCTGCAACCAATCATATCAGAGAACAGCATTCTGGGTAACTCAGAACCCGTATTACTCGGGGACATCCCCATCAAGCTGACTCAAACAATACACAGCATACGCCCAAGTACAGTACTCTGTATTCCACATGGGCTTTGGCTTCTAATGATTTCACGTGAAGGAGAGCCTCGGCCATTGGCAGGGCAAAGCCTTGGCGCCAAGTCTAATAAATCCTCATTCGGTCTACCCTCATTTGTTATTACTCAAGGTTCTGCTAAGACCCAGTAAATGAAGGCGCAAACTTAAATGGGTCTTGCTGACTGCAGTGGTTTTAGGACAGAAACTAGTTTTGGCCTTCAAACAAACAAGAAAAAGGGTACAAACAATAATCCCAGAAGGGACACGCACGGAGGTCCAAGAACTAAACGATACAGGCACAGCAGAGTTTTGTGTTAGTGCAGGTTCCACGAGAAAGGCACATCACGGTAGTAATATGCCACACGTTTTCGTTTTTAGAGATGAAGATCCAATGGCCACCATGAAACCTCTCAGAAAACAGCTGGATACGCAGAAAAAACAAGTTGGGGGGTGGGGGGGGGGGTGCGACAGATAAAGACAGAACAGATTCATCGAGATGAGACCGATGCTCACTTTTGGACAGATTTCAAATGGTCACAAGATGAGGCAGCCATGTGCCACCCATTGACCTGTCCCCCAGCAACGAGCTCAGGTCACACAGCCATGACAAGGACCTCCCAAGAAACATTTATCCAGGTCCATCTTTATTAACAGTAAGAGATATCAAGCTACAGTGGCTGAGCATGATGACAACAAAAAGCTCTTGCTCTATAGAGAAGACTAGAGGTGGGAGTATGTCTCATATGTACAAGTCTCAAGGCAAGAAGTAACAAGCCAAGTCCAGCAAGCCTCATGCCAAGTCTGCTCTTAATTCCAGTTCCCATAATCAGATCGGCCAAAAGACAGTGCCCACGGGTGGGCGATATGGAAAAAATATTGGATCACGATATTAAAGACATTTTCACAATACACGATATTTATTACGATACGTGTGATGGCAGACAAAATGCATCAGTAGCGACAGATAAATACGCCAAGTAAGGTGACTTTTCTTCAAAATGTGCTGCACTGCATTTCATTAAACAGAACTAATTCCACTCTTTAGAATGAAACGTGCAGCCGGTCAGTGTAGTTTAGGAGAAAGAGAAAATATTGTCATATTGTTCCACCTCCACCATGAAAATGCATCTTTATTTCGAATTTGAAGCCAAATCTAACATGTCTCAAACGTAACATCTTTCTTACTAATACTGACCTGGTGGAAAAACTTTAAAAAGTTTAAAAGACACAAGTGCATAGCATAGTTACCATACAGTTAATCTGCAGACCTTTTTTTATTTCTAAATACTAATTCATTTATTAATTATCTTCCCCTTAATCCACACAGGGTCGCGGGCCGGTCGGTGCCCACCCCGCGCCCACCCCGCATCTCTTGGCGCAAGGGCAGGAAAAACCCTAGATGGGGCGCCAATCCTTCGTAGGGCATACACACACACACGCAGTCACACACTAAAGGCCGCTTTTAGAGACACCAATTAACCTAACACAAATGTCTTTGGATTGTGGGAGGAAACCGGAGTACCCGGAGTAAACCCACGCAGACACGGGGAGGACATACAGACTCCGCACAAAAAGGACCCAGGCCGCTCCACCCTGGGATTGAACCCAGGACCTTCTTGCTGTGAGGCAGCGCTGCTACCCGCCGAGCCCCCGTGCTTCACATTAATAAATAGAAATGTAAATCAATACATTTATCTGACAACATAATCCTTGAATTTTTCAAATACACTGCCCACAAAAAATTGGGAATATTTAATTACGGGATATTTCATTTTGAATTTCATCCCTGCTGGCTTTCCAGCGTTCTGATAGGTTGTCAGGCTTGCGCACACTGACACAGAATTGCCCAATTATGTGTTGTGAACAAACAGAATAAAAATAAAAAAAAACACCTTAAAACACAGTTCTCAATTTCTAAAAAAAAATAGTTCATAAAAAAAAAAAATTCTGTCCTTCAAGTCCTTAAATTTACAACTCTAGAGAAAACTGTCCAACTGAAAATATTCACAATTACTAATAATTAGTATTGATTCACTTAAATAAAAATGTAAAATGTAAATTGTGGGACATTCAAATTCCAGGATCGTGTTTATGTGTAGATCCAGATACAGGAGCTAACAATTTGCCTGTATAAAGCGACATTATGCAGTAAAGTGATGACTTTGGATCCGAACATCATTTTAAAACCCATGTTTCAATTTCACGACAGCACAGCATCAACGTTTCCAGTATAAAGACCATGTAACAAAGTGGCACCACACACACAGATCAGCCATTCCATTAAAACCACCTGCTCACACCTTGAAGTTTATCTACACTTACTATCTAACCCTTACTGAACCATTTTCACAGCGTGTCACTGGGCATTATCCTGCTCAGACTGGCCACTGCCACTAAGGAATCCCGCTGCCATGAAGACCTGTTCTTGATCTGTAATGTAGGCGGTACGTGTCAAAGTGTAGCAGAACCCATGGTTTCCCAATAGCACAGTGCCTAGAACGTCACGCTGTCCTAGCCGTCAGTTTACCTGTGGTTTTAATGTTATGACCGACTGGTATAAGCATGCATGAACAAGCGCACGAATACAAAGGATAACATTAAGAAGGTCCATAAAATCACCTGGGAGGTCATCAATCAGGGCGTCTGAATGGATCCGCAAGCAGTAAAGAGAAAACAAAAAAAACCCCATAAATAATATACACGCAATTTGATAAATACATTTCAATAAATGTGCTGTATTTATAGCAAAGGATTCAGAAACAGGGTTGTAACTATGCATCGCATTGCAGAAATGCTGCAACGTGCACCGTGGAAATACACAAAGTCTCGTGCGTTCTGTTCAGGATGCCACCGGGTGCAATTGCATTTTTGCCCACCAGAAGGCGCAATTATACGCAATAGAAATTAGGCGTAATAAGTGCACTGAATCGTTATTGTTCAGAATTTAAAAATGGAATGTTTCACTCAGTTATTTGAAATATAAGAAGCTACACTAGAAAACTGTATTTAAATTTAAACCTATCTTTAAATTTTAAATTTGAACAGTTTTGATTTAAAAAAAAAAAAAAAAAAAGAAAAAAAATCTAAAACCTTTCATGAGACGGCTGATTATTTAAACTTAAACTTAAACGATGACGTGAACGTTAAAGCAAACCAGATGCTATATTACAATTCTCCCTTATTGGACTATTTTAAACCAACTTAAATGCAGCCAAATAGTCATTCGAGGCCAAATGTCATCACCGAGTGTGTTTACATTTCTGACTATTCAAGAGGTCATGTAAACATGATCCAATTAAGAAATCAGACAGACAGACAGCTGGATTTTATACGAGTAATCAAATTTCTAATTGAATGTATCCTCATACTTTTGGGCTTGTTTCCATAGACCTGGTGCTTGTTTCTCTTGTAACACCTGGCAACTATGGCATGAACTGCAGCACCTGTGAAATCTCTGAACACTCTTTAATCAGACTACTGACAAAATCTGATTTTCTGCAGTTATCGGACTATTAGGTACAATTAAACACACTCGATGATTAGCAATGGAGTTATGAAATTAACGTGAGCTAATAAATAATGTTCTCTGTGTCTCAGTTACACGGTGGGACGCACGAGCTGGGTGTGCACCCCACACCCAGCTCCTGTGAGCCAAGGGACTCAAAAGGCACCTGGTGAAAGTCAGGAACAGATTTACAAAACTACGCAACTTTGACCTGGATGGAAGAATCCGAGGTTTTAACCCAGGTGGATTGAGAGAACTGGGAAGGGATCCGTCGGAAGAGAGCAGATCTTACACCACTTTGTGGCCACGAAGAACCTCTGTGTCATACCGAAAAACTCAGACCTCAGCTCACAGGCTCAACCCCAAAGGCCCAGCAGCAGAGCTTCGGTTTCCAGGGCTGAACCATGCCGATTCATATCCTTCCTCAGGCAAGGTAAGGGTTGAGCTGCTTTTATGCAGGATTCTCTACGTTCCAGTCCTCTTACTCATGCTGCAATCCCAGGTCAACTCGGTTTGCACCTCGCCAGGAGGCTTCTGTGTTCAGAGCTCCTCAAGTTTATGGGGCTTTGGTTTTTGTTGCTCAACTAGATCAGCGGTGCCTCCACTTATATAACGAACACTTATATAAACCTATACATTGAATACACTATATAACAATTACTAAAATTAGAGGACATTTCATTTTGAAATACCCCTTATGTTTTGTCAGCAGTATATAGTGTATTCATTTGTTTAAAAGATACAGAGACAAATGCAGATAGTGATCAGAGCGTCTTTGATGGTGTCAGAAACGCTGAACATGTAGGTGGCAGGTGGACACTCAAAATAAACGTAATGTTAATAACCATTAGAAAGTAATTAAACATTCCTTCCGGTTCCTTGACTGTCTGCAGACACCAAATCTGAGCGGCAGCAAATCAATTGCAAAAATATTGGCCGTGTGAATCCATTTTACCTCCAGAGACAGTAGTCAAGCAATCAGTAATCATTGTTCATTTGAATATCAGAAATCCGTTTTAAAAATATCTATATTTTATAAATATTATTTATTAAAAAAAAAAAAAAAAAAAAAAACCCCAACAGATTTTATTATGTGTAATTGAAAAACCCCAAAAAAGAAAAACTTCCAGACCAATGCAGTTGGCTTTGGTTCAAAATTTCAGTTTCAGGTAAAAAAATAAAAAAATAAAAAATAAATAAATAACTAGCACCTATATTTAAGGATGTCATATTGTGTGTCCACAAACTTCTGGCTATATAGTAACACCATGACATTCTTACATTTTTCATTTTATAATATTTATTAGCTTATTTAGTATATATAACATTGTTTATATTCTACAGGGTGAGTCAAAACACTTTTTTTTATACCGCTCAAAAAATGAGGGTATAATTAAATATCCCCAGATTTTGTGAGCAGTGAATTTCAGAAATAAATGTGAAAATGATATATCTGAATAGCCCAGCAAGTAATGGGTGAGGGGGCCTATCTTTTAGGCTATGTCCGAACCATGGCTGCCATCTTGAAAGCCGTCATGTTGGATCAAGAACAAGTTTTTCCCAACGGGAAGGTGGTCATGTGGCGTATCAAAGAAGACCAAAATTGTCTTCGAAATCAATTAACGGAATCAAATTCGCAATATCTCTTGTTGTTCAAAAGTTATAAACACAAATGTAAAACATTTTGTTACAGGTAACTGAAGATGGAATTTATTATTCTGATGTTTGGGATCAGTTGCCGTATCCTAGCAACAGACTTCAATAACCGACACCCAGAAAGATCACCAAACCGGGACTGTGGACGACAAGCCACGGTCTAAAGAACACTACTGACACGGAAACCTCAACAATGGTTTTGTCAGCTGTTGTGAAAAGTCTACAACGCAGCACGTGACGTGTCCTGTGACTTCTGACTCACCCTGTATAGTCTTATATTGTCCATTTAAATAAAATAAAAAGATTCATAATCATAATTATCTAGAACTATATATTTTTATTACATTTTATTTATGTTTTCTTCTAATGTTTATTCAAAATTTCGTATTTAGACAATGGAGTTGAATTCTTACATGAAGCAGAACATCTAGGCTAGGTCTGTTTTTAAATCTTGTTCCTCGCATGGTTTCTTCCTCATCACATTTAGGCAGTTTTTCCTCTCGCAGAGAGTTAGTAAACGCAGTAAAACAGTTTTGAGATGATGCTCTGTTGTTAAATATATAAATCTATATAAATCAACTTGACATGGAACCATTGATTGACTGGGACAAATATAGCTAACAGATTTATAGTCATATGAAATTATCCAGAAGTTCTTTATTCACCCTTTCATAATTCAGACCTGTTAACACTCTTCAAACAGACTCAGCCTCTTCGATCTTCCCTTCCTTCTTCTAATCCTTCCTTGTTGGATTTCTTTACCGCCCAAAATCAAGTGCAAATGCTGAGATAGTGCTATATAAATATATAAATATAGTGCTAACAAAAATTAGCTGATACTTCAAGATGAAATATCTCCGAATTTTTGTGAAGTATATATATATATATATATATATATATATATATATGGGGTCCTCAGCCCATCATTGCTTGAAGTGTACGACTGTATAAGTTGTAAGTCGCTCTGGATAAATAAAGTAAATTTGAGTACTTGTGCCACTCTGGTGGCCTAGTATGGACCAGAAGGTCCAGGGTTCAAATCCCTCCTATGCCACAATTAGGTTCCTGAGCAAGACCCACAATTGCTTGGATAAGGGTGTTTGCTAAATGACACACATATAAAAGCATTACTCCATAAGCAAAGGATAAATGTAATGCTGTACATTAAGAATCCTTTCTCGGCTCGTATGACCACACTAACCGTGCTGGATTTCTAAAATCATTTGTTCTTCAGCAGATCTCAAGATTTTCTTTCTCAAGTTTATCTGGCATCAGCTTCAGAAAGGCACACTAAAACCCTGACTTGAAATAGTGCCTGGCAAGGGCCGTTATCGTTTAAAAAAATTGTATCACCATGGCCACCGATTGCCTCTGTGGGACAGCGGAGCAAAAACAAATAGCAAAGCTTCTCACGGAATAAGAAATCCACAGTGGAGATTCCTGTGTCACTACAACCTGGCGCACCGCGGTTTTAAATCACACCTCCGAGTAGAAGAAAAGAGAGGAAGACAAATGAGCATGGACAGAAGCCTTGCCCTGTCACACCAATTTCATCTCCATGAACATTTCAAACGTCAGATGAAAAAAAAAACAAAAAAAAAAGCTCTCGGCAGACGTCCACAGCGAGGAAGCACAACAGAACTATCCGTCAGTGCGTACAGAGAAATTACCCGTAAGAGCTGTCGACTTTGGCAAGGCTTCTGTCATCCTCCCACTCTCTCACCCCTCCACTCTCTCTCCCGTCAAATACGTTTTAACTCTCTGTTCAATCAACCAGAGCAATTACATATGGCTGGGAAAAGGATGTCGTGCACAATCCCTTTCCCGAGTCGCAAACCAAGTGGCATCTCGGCTGCGACCCTACATTTACAGGACATAAAGAGGCTTTTGATATTGCCTTTAAGGTACTGGACACTGGATCTGATGGCCCAGGGTTCAAACCCCGCCTCTGCCAAGCTGCCACAGTTGGGTCCTTAAGCAAACCCCTTAACCCACGATTGCTTGAATTGTAAGACTGTACGAGTTGTAAGTTGCTCTGGATAGATTAGTATAAATGTATTGAGCTTTAGCAGCAAACACATTTGTAAGGTGAACAAAATGATTCAAATAAAAAAAAAAAAAATCACGTTAAAACAGGTCTAGCCAAGCGTTCGATTGTTATTGCGCAAACGTCACGTACGTAAATGTGAGTACTGACCTGTTAAGCTGTCTGGCCGTGCCACCATCCTCTCGTAGATCTCATACGAGTGTGTGCTGTAGGGATCGGAGCCCTCGTGTAACAGTCCCCTCTGTAACGTCGCCCCGTAATTCTGTGGTACTGCCGTCATTCCGGACCGAACTGGAGAACCCGATGCCGCTTGACCTTCATCTCCTGGCACGCTGAGCGGCGATCCTAATCGACCAGAGTAGGGCGAGGTTGTGCGGCCGGCATTGCCCGAGCCCACCCTGCGCAGGGCAGAGGGCGAGTTCCTCTGGGCGGTGTAGGGGGAGCTCGTTCGCTGACCTGCAGGCAGGGTGCTGCTGGAGAAGATGCTAGATAATGGCTTGGGCTCCGTCACAATAGGGGAGCCATAAGCACTGCCTGGAGATGCCCGCAGTGATCCTCTCGACGGTGAGACACTGCTGTAGGCGGGAGACTGCGTCCGTGAGGGCACAGAGCTCACGCGTCGCATGGCCCGACCCGGAATCGCCCCACCAACAGCGGCCGACATCTGACACACAGGCAAAAACAGAAGATGGGTCAGAAGTTACTTGGGACGTCTCACCGTATGGGGAGGCGATAAGGCCCAAAGCTTTTATAATAGTACTGTGAATCAACCGTAATTGGTTTTGCAAGGTGGTTCGAATTTGGAATTCATTTCAGATACAGCCTGAGGTTTTACCGACGTTCAAAGTTGGAATTTTTCCTGCAAATTAGGCGGCGAAAAACCGACCATTCTATGTTTGAATCGGCCAAACCAAGCAGTGTTTAAATTCCGAGGTCTGTCTGTCTGTCTCTCTTGTGTGTGTGTGTGTGTGTGTGTGTGTGTGTGTGTGTGTGTGTGTGTGTGTATATATATATATATGATTTTGGAAGAACGTTAAATTCAAGAATTATATTGATCAATGTAAAGACTACTTATGTTACTGACAACACATTTTATAAGTGGAATGTTTAATCACAAGCTCAAAGAGGAGTCTCATGCCTTCTGAAATGCTCCTCCACCAGCCTGTCTCAAATCTCTCGTCTTTTGCCGAGGTCACCTACATGGGCTTCTATGGGTTATGTCCTATTCTACATAAATGGGCATTAATATGGAGTTGCATCCCCTTTGCAGCTTCAGCTTTTTTGGGATGGCTACCTACAAAATCCTGGACCGTCTCTGCAGATCGTTCTGGCCATCCATTCAGAAAAGCATTTGTGAGCTCAGATACTGATGTTAGATCAGACCATCTGTCTCACAATCCCAACTCGGGTCCATTCGAGTTTCTGTGGTTCCTAAACACGCCCAAGTTTTAATAATACCACTCAAGGTTGGTATTAGGAGGGAAGAAATGTAATGAACTGACTCGTATTCAGTGAGCTCTTTAGAACGCCCCATCGTTTCCAAAATGTTTCTAAAGGGCAGACTGCCTAAATCAGTATATACACACACCGTGGAAAAGAGACTCACTAAAACCCCTGAATTCGATAATTAAGTGGTTTGTCCCAATACTTTTGTATTTGTATTTACAGTAGATTTCATTACATTTTTAGGGTTAGGTTATATTTTGCCAAATTTAGAACCTCTTAATAAGAAAATGACTGCCATTCATCAAAACACCAGCAAAAGAAACGCCTGCAGACCTGCTCGTGTTTTCCATTTCAAAACACACCTGGTTCTACTCACCAGCTTGTTATCAACCTTATACAAACATGAATCAGGGGTGCAGAGCTGTGATCCAAAACACTGTGCTAATCAGCAATCTAGGACAGAGGCACCACTCCAGTCCTTCCCTCCGAGAGTCTCTTTCTGAGAATAGCTCCGAAAACAGAGTGCTGCTAACAAATAAAAGGCCTAATTAAAAACTTTACCTGGCAGCTGCACGGCGGAATGTCATGTTCATGCATTTTCCTCACACATGCGCATTTTAGAGGTCAACCTCCGTGGAGAGAGTGATGTGTGCGTGTTGTGTAAAAAAACCCACTCAATTCGTGGCTCAAAGATGTATAGTATTTGACACCCATGACTGAGTGTGCGGCAATGGAGTGGCACATGCTAGGTTTTGGACCCCCCAATGACCCTGACCAGGAATCTCAAGATGGTGCCCCGGGGGCTAAAACGATGTCCCATTCTTCCTGCAAACACGTCTTGACATGTGCAACAGTACAGGGTCGTTGTCCCATTTTTTGTTTCAAAATTCTCCACGCATTCTATATTGTAGACAGGACTACAGGCAGGCCGGTCCAGTACCCGTACTCTCTTCTTCCGCCTTTGTAACGTGTGCAACATGTGGTTTTGGATGTGGACCCAACAGTGGCAGCTTGGCAGAGGTGGGGATTGAACTCTGCTCCATCTAAACCATTATTGTAGTACCTTAACCACACGCCTACCACAGTTTCATTCACTCCCATTTGTTTTTTTTTAAATGCATGGATGTCCCTGGAAAAGAAGACGCTTTGGAGACAACACACGGTTGCTCTAAGACCTTACTATACCTTAAATATACTTTTTTACATTAATGCTGCCTTCAAAGAAGTTTACATTACCTTTGTCAAGAGCACTGACAAAGCTCCATACCATATCAGACCCTGTTTGACTTGTTGCTCCACTTGCGTCTCTACCCAGACTGTTTTCATATTTGGTCTGATTTGGATAGCAGGTCCACCGGACACTTGATCACAACAAGTTTCCACTCTGTGCGCTTGCACATCAAACACCGCCCGGTTGCTGTTTTTGCACCAAATCATGATCATAATCACCTGTTTGAAATCACCTCATTATTTAGCTTTTTTTAAATTCACTACTAGCTCTAAATTGCTCCTGTTCCAACTTTTTTGGAACGTGTAGCAGGTATGAAATGCCATAATGGATGTTTATTAACAAATGCAATGAAGTTGACCAGACAAAACATGACATATCTAAGGTTCCTTCTGTCTGTGATGAAATAAAAGTCAAAGGAAACGTAAAAAAAAAAAAAAAAAAAAAAACACTATTAAAATAAATAAATAACCTTTTAATGTAACTGTTTGAATGTCTCTGTGCTCACCTGACTGGAGGCCTGGCCTTCTGCCCTGGAGTTCCTCTTGAGTGTTCCACTGGCAGCGGGACCGGTGCCCTGGTACGAGTGCTGCAGCCGTCCCTCCGTCCTGCCCGTGTTCTGGCTGCTGTAGTAACTGCCGGCATCCTGGTAGCCACTGTCAGAGTACGAGTTCATCTGAGTGGAACTGCGCGAGTTCCCTACAGACCCTGAGACAAACGGGGCGAGACGTCAAACAGATTTTCCCGTCGGTAAAAACATGAAACACAAACGTGGGGTGTCCAGAGCCATGCAGAGGTCATGACTTTACTTTGTGTCAAACAATTACTGAGACGTAAAGCTGTCAAAATGCAGTGGTAACCCTTCATAATTACAGACTGTAGTCTATCGGTTTCTCAACATTTAGGCAGTACTGTCACGGTCAGGACCCCCACAGGACCAGCCCAGATCAGGTTTAGGTGGTGGATCATTCGGCACTGCAGTGACACTGACGTGGTGGGGAAACGGACTGACTGCAGGTTGTAATTGTAAAACTATACTAAAACTTAAAATAAAGAATATATAAAAGGGTCAAACATAACAGTTTCACAACATGCCTGGCATGCAAGATAAGCTTGCACATCCGTTTTCTAATAAAAGATCCTAATGAAATGAAGACATGGCAAAGGTATTATGCTGTAACCTTTACTGGTTCTTCCTGTGTTTACTAAAATAGAACAAAAGAATACTAATGACTTGAAAAAAATATCTAATCTATGCATATTGTTGTGTGGTGCTTTTAAAAGATTTATTTCAAATTAAGCAAGTAAAATGCAATATATATGCACTATATGAACAGTACATTTAGCAGACACTTTTATCCAGAACGACGTACAACTGTTACAACAGTGGCAGCTTGACAGAGGTGGGGTTTGAACCCTGCACCATCTGAGCCATTGTTGTAGTACCTTAAATACTAAGCTACCACAGTTTCATTCACTCCCACTGGCACAGATGTGAAAAATAAAGCGCCTAATCATCGTTTGATTGAATAAATGTGACGCATAAATAGTGACATATTTAATTCTGCTATTATACAGAAATGTGACCATTACTCACAAAAATGAGGGGAAGTTTTAAAATGAAGATGAAGTATTTGATTTGACTAAAGATCATCAGAAAAGCAAATTGAAAGGTCAAAGAAAAATTTGATTACACAAATGAAATGCAAATTCAATTAGGTGATTGAGTAGCAAGTGACATATTCATGGGGGTGAACTTAAACTGGACCAGATTGCCCCCCCATATATATACACATATATACACACATATATATACACATACATACACATATATACACACATATATAGTGCCAATTAGCTTGATCAATGAACCCAACGCATGTGTTTGGACTGTGGGAGGAAACCAGAGTAAACCCACAGAGACACAGGCAGGGCATGCAAACTCCATACAGTAAGGACCCAGGCTGCTCGACCCTGGGACTGAACCCATGACCTTCTGGTTTGGAGGCAACAGTGCTACCTACCAGTGCCACCGTGGCACCTGACAACGAAAGAAAGTAAAAGTTTAACGATCAAATATTTATGTCATCAGGAACTGAGCATCATGTAATGGAGACCGTTCATATTTATCCAATGGCTTTTAACCCAGAACAGTTTACGACTGAGCCGGGCAGTTTAACATTGAGGTCCTTGCTCAATAGTCGGAACAGGGGCACATTGGCGAAGCAGCAATGTTCAGAGCAGTTCAGAGCCTAAACTGTAAAGCTAGCTTATCTAAACACTGCCACTGTTCAGGCAGTAAAAAGCGCAGTATGTTTCCAGGTTCCTGTCTTTACTTCTCATGCTCTATAGAGTATTACAGGCCCTAATCGGACGTGTTGTGTGCAGACGAACCCTCACTTTCATGCAGAGAGCTCTGCTCCGGTGAGCACAGTGACAGCTGCTCTCTGACAGACTTGGCATCGGTGGAGGTCGACACATCTACGAAAAATCAAAATGCACAAACAAACGGTAAGGGGCCAGGCTCGGAGCTTTTCCGTTAATTTAAACCTTGCGATTTGCGCAGAAATTACACTCAGCCGTACCCAGGCTGAGCGCAGTGACAGCGCAAGCCAAAAATGATAGGACTAATCCTATTTGTTTCAGCTTTCATTAGCGTTTAAATGAAATAGCCCTCACAGGCTTAGTCTGAGCTGAGGATCAACCCGTAGCATTAGCCACAGCAGAATAAACCTGAATATGCTCGGAGAATAGTACGGGCCTGTACCGGACCATCCTGTCAAACAAACCTGGTTTGTTTAAAAAAAAAAAAAAAACCTTAACAGCAATTTCCACATGTCAAGCCAAGAAAATCAAACCCACACACACAAACTGAGTAACAATTAAGATTCAATATTCAAGTCTGGGTTCAAAAGTCTTAGGCTGCCGATAGATTTGGTGTTATGATTTAATGACTAAAAAAGCAGCTTTACAATATTAGATTATCTTAAAAGGCCAAATCACAAATTGAGTATGTCTAAAACAACAAAGGAAAAACTCCCCAAATATAGAAGGACGAAACCTTAGGAGGACCAAGACTTGAAAAAAGGACCTACCTTAATTGAAATAATTAAGTTGTAGTAATAGTAAAACTAATTAAATAATACAATTTAAATGAGCCATAAAATGTAGATGAAATAACGATATAGATTTAAGATGATGAGTCCTCAGCGATAAGTTATTGGATGCGCATCGTCTCCTAAAACCTAAATGAGGGAGTTACTGCACTCTGGTGGAACCCGGGCATGGTGGGAGCACATATAACCCTGACTAACCCGGATCCTATTTTTCACCATATACTAAATATTGTCTGCTGATCTTCAATCCAGTCTTTGTGAGCTTCTTCCTAACAGACAGTTCCTGGTCAAGCTTCTTCTTTTCATCCTGATAAAGCAGCCAGATGCTGCTGTCGCTCAAGTATAAGTTAAGGTCACACTCAATTCCGCTCTGTTTTTTTAATACTGCAAATAAATGTGTTGGGTTTTTTTTCGGTTGTATTCTAATTAAGACAGTGAGAAAACCTTATATAATGGTCAATATACCGCCGCTGAAACAGTTTTCACACTCCAGCCAGTCTGCCCACAACAGGAACTATCCTGACAGAATTCAAATATACAGTGCTCACAAATATAAAGGGATGCTTCAAAATGAATGATCAAATTAATAACATCCCTGTATATCATACAATGTTTGGCTTGACTTTAATAGTAGCACAAGTTGTATCAAATTTATTTTGTATTTATTTATATATTTATTCATTTAATTTAATGTCTTTTTAGTTTACGAAGCAAAGCAACCAAGAAACCACTTTTCCAGTATGGGGAACGGCGTGAAAAGGCTAAGATGTGCTAAAGATAAAGAATACAAAATAAAGAATAATAAAGAACACTGAAATAAAGATCAAAATTAGCCTGAAATAAATGAGTCCAGTCGTATATGTCCATATGTATATATGGCTTTTGCACAGTACTATGTATATGGACTTATATATGGACAAAATCAGTAAAATAGATGCTTTACTTGCTCATATATATATGTATGTGTAT
>JAUZST010005239.1:0-15722 GCA_034779995.1 Parotocinclus haroldoi
CATCATTACTCCAGCCTTCAGTGTCACATGATCCTTCAGAAATCATTCTAACATGATTTGCTGCTCAAGAAACATTTCTCAATATTATCATGTTGTACTAAAAATAAAAATGCAACAAAAACACTTACATTTTGCATTATAAATTTGAAAAATCAGATTCTATTTAAAATATTGATCGCTTCAGATACGGCTCGGTGGAATAATTCCGTTAGAATAATATTAACAATATGCGCATCTTGGGAAAACAATATGACTTAAAACAACCTCTATCGGATTTTAGTTCAGAATGCAAAAGATTGAAGAACAATAAAATAGAATATGTATCCACATGCATTTCGCGATGTGATCAGCAGAGTGTGGCGTTGTAAGCCAACACGTTGTAAGCCTGTGTTTGATGAAGAAAAAATATATACCGTTTACTGGGTTTAATTAAAGATAAAAGACATTTAATTTGCCGTATTTTAAAGCAGGAAGTGCCTGTATGACTGTGTTGTCAGACTGTAGTCTCATCCAATCCAAACTCACCACAATATGACGTTTGTGTCCGAGTTTAGAAAGTGTGAAATAATTCAACCTGGCAACCGGATTGAGAGTTGTTTCGACAACAACAATAACGAAACCGCAAAAGGTTATGAACAAGTTTATGTCTTAACACAGGTAACTTTAATTAATCTTATAATTTATACTCGCTTTAATGTTAAATTGTGATTTATAAGAGATATTTGAGCTAAGCTGTTTCGCAATGTCGTTATAAACTTTGATTAAAATGTCGGTGTGTAAGCTCACTTCTAAATGCTCTTTTAAAGCTTTTTTAAGCTTTTTTTTTTCTACAAAAACTGGATACTTTTATAAACGTGTATTTTATATATTCTACACCGGGAGGGGGGCAAGACAGGACCAGAAATTTGTATTGTTAATTTCAATGTCATTTAAATGCTTGTCACCGTGGTTTTTGCTGTAAATGTACAAATAATAATAACAGTAATAAAATAATAATAATAATAATAATAAGAATAATAATAATGTGTGGAACAGCCGCCCAATACACTGACCTACCACTGCAGGTTCCCAGAGCCTCCACCAGGGGCATCACATGCACACATGATTGACTGTGTCTGTGGATGGGAAGGTTTGTTTAGGGATCATCCTTGAGTTCATCCAGCTGTGATAGATGTAGTTAGAACTGATGGTTGTAGGTAAACCTGTAGCCAATCAATTTAATAATAACTGCTGAGAGTCAATGGGATCAATTGACATGATCACTGATTTATTGGATGCCTAGGTGTGGTTGGTAGATGATGGAACGTGTGGGGGATGTGATGAGGTTGTGCTGCGAGGTTTCAGCAGATCGACAGATGAGAGTGGCGGTGAAGCAATCGGGCAGAGGGGCAATGGTGGCCGGGGGCAGTGCTTTTGTAGGGGGACTCCTGATGGGCCCGCCTGGCATCGCCATCGGTAAGAACACCTGCACTGCAGTGTGTAAACATTTAATATGTAATTAATTCATTATTCATACTCAACCCGTTTAGATAGAAACTTCAGGCAGTTTTTTGGATGGTTCGGTGAAAGCATAAATAAAGGAGCTGCTGTTTGTCGGCCGGTGTGTAGGTGCCACTGTCGGGGGTCTGCTGGGATGGAAGATGACGAGTGGAGAATTCAGGGCGGTTCCTGAGATCATAATGGAGCTTCCTCGTGAGCAGCAGATGAAGCTTTACAATGGTGTGATGGCCGTGCTGGGCTCCTTGGATTGGACGGACGCTGTGCAGCTGATCGCTCTGGTGATGGGGAACTCCTCGATGCAGCAGCAGGTCGCTGCCACTGTTCTGTCCTACGTCACCAAAGAGCTTCAGGCTGATGTCCGATACGGCGACTGAGTCTGACATTTAATCTCTAAGTAGTTCTTGTTCATAATTATTAACTTATTATGTTTGTGAAGTGGATTTAAACATTTAGAAGTGGGATATTATCAATAAAGAGAATATGAGTTCAAGTTTTTATTATGATTGTGCTACTGTATTTTTATTTCACTTTTATTTAACACTGTACGGATTTAAATGCTATTCTAATTGGTACTGGTACATCAATTTAAAAACAAGACTTTTTACACACCCTCTTGATCTAATTTTGTATTATTTCCTTAAAAAACCCTATAAAACGGAATCATCAAAAACAGAATAAAAAATGTACTTGGAAATATGGAAACAATAAAAACAGAAATCTTAAAAAATATATGGAAACATTAAAAACTAGTATTGACCAATAAACACTAAATAATAAAAAAGTAAATAAAGATGTTTACCTTTATAAATTGTAACCTGCTTGTGTGAGTATGAACTGGTCCAAATTCTAAAGCTACTGATTTTAAAACTTGCTTTAAAAAAGCAAACGTGTAGAAAATGAGTCATAATGGTAAGACGAAAATGTCTTGTGTCTTGCAACTTTGCTTCTTGAGAAACTTTGCCGGTTTCATGAACAGGTTCTTCTGTGGAAGCTCTGCTCTGTATATCCGCTCCTAAAACGAAATGGCAACTAGCAAGGCAAATGAAGTCAGATAATAATAATTCTTGTTCCACTCATTTCTGTGATGAATAAATCCTGAATCGTTTATGGTACAGAGCCAGTTTAAACCCTGTTCTGTAGATAATCACACTGTGTGCTGTGCTCTGTGTTTAGGAGTCGATGCCATTTATCATTTATATCGTTAAACAGAAAATGTAGTAATTGTAGTAGTAAAAAGTATTTATCCAAGAAATGTATTGCAGTTACACGTTTTGTTATACAAATGTTTATTTCCTTTATGTGTTTTTTAACAATACATAAAAAACAGAATAAAAGCCAAATGTGATATAATTTCATGGAAAACTCCAAAAATGGGCTGGACAAAATTGTTGGCACCCTTAACTTAATATTTAGTTGCACGCCCTTTTAAAACAATAACGGAAATCAATCGCTTCCTACAACCATCAATAAGCTTTTTGCACCTCTCAGCTGGAATTTTGGACCGCTCTTCTTTTACAAACTGCTCCAGGTCTCTCATGTTTGAAGGGTGCCTTCTCCCAAAAGCAAAATTAAGATTTGTTTACAGGTGTTCAATTTAGATTCTGATTCATTGCTGATACATTTCTGAGTGCTTTTTGGAGTAAGTTTAGGGTCACTGTCCTGCTGGAAGACCCGTGACCTAGGACGCAAACCCAGCTTACTGACACTGTGCACTACATTGCAACATAAAATCCTTTAGTAATCTTCAGATTTCATGATGCCTTGCACACAGTCAAGGCACCTAGTGTCAGAGGCAGCAAAACAACCCCAAAACATCTTTGAACCTCCACCATATTTGACTGCAGTCCACATCCAGGGGGAGTACAATGTAATGACCAGCAAACTTCTTGATTATGTTATGCACTGTGGACAAAGGAACACCAAGATCTCTGGAGATGGACTTGTGACCTTGGGAATGTTGATATTTGTCCACAATTTTGGTCCTCAGACAGTTATTTCTGTTCTCCATGCTTAATGTGGCACACACAGACACACAAATATTACGTCAACATCTCTCATTTTTATCTGGTTTCAGGTGGGGTTTTTATATTGCCCACACCTGTTACTTGCCTGAAGTTTAAACACGCATCACACACTTGAAACAAAGGTATTTACCTGCAATTACTAAAAGGTGCCAACAATTTTGTCCGGTCCAGTTTTGGAGTTTGTATCAAATTATATCACGTTTGGATTTGTTTCCTGTTTTTTGTGTAAACGTGTAAAACAAACTGTTTAATTCCAGTTACTGGGATAAATATTTATTGTTTTCTGGAAAAATTTGCCAACAATTGTTGGTGCCAATAATTTCAGCCATAATTTCACCCAAAATGAGTTTCAGAACATCAGTTCTAGCTGCACCTTCTATCAAATGGAGTGCACCTCATTTTTTGGATTTTGACTGTCTTTATGTTTCCATTTTGTGGTCAGACTATCCATTTGTGTTGCAAAAAAGTCAATCCAGGCTGGATTATCGCCCCCTATAGGCATTGGACAGAAGGAGCTTTATATTGTGGAATGGAGGTCATGTTGAGGCCAAATTACACCAGGTTAAAGAGTTAAGACTGATTACAGACCTAAATGAAATCAGACTTTTGGTGTGATTTTTGCAGGTTACTCCCTTCTAGTGAGAGCAGTTACAGATCAAGACGTTGTTGGTGGATTTTCCACTTACGTAGAGCTTCTAAGCTTTGCTGTGTTCCCCGTGTTTGATCGTTTCATGGTTCACCTGTAAGCTCTCTTTCTCCAGATCAGACTTTGTCCCTTTTGTTTTGCACTTTGTTTGCATTGTTATTCACTGAGTCAGTGAGATAATTCCCGTGCAATGCAGGTTCATTCTTTACATTCTTACAGTTCTTCTAAACAAGAAATCATATTGCAGTTCCTTGTTGATTATATTTAGCACTGTGTTTTTCCCACATTTGAGAAAAGGGTATGGAAAAATACAAAATAACATTTGACTTTTACCTCATTGCAGAAAGCATGAACCTGAACTATTTGCTGTTTTTCTTTCTGCATTTCAGACCAGTAATACATCCCAGAAAAGGTCAAAACGGGGACGATTTAGAGCTATCAATAACTTGAAAGCTAACTAATGATGTGATTCTAATTCGGATTTGGTTCCAAAAGCAGCATCAAGGAAAGGCTGAGTGTTTGAGGAGGAATGATGATCAGAGGAACTCCAGTTTATTACCAAATGTTTATAAACAATGTTCCTCAAAGAAAGATTGGAAGGGATTTATATACAATATTTTTCCCTCTACGGAGCATAATGTCAATAAGTGATTCAGAATCTGGAGGAATTTCAGTCCTAAAAGGCCTAAACTGAAGAGGGGTGATCTCTCTCTGCTCCCTCAGACGGCACTGTGTGAAGAATCATCATTCATTAAGAGCTGATAGAAGCACATGGGTAAGGAAATCCTTTATCAAACCTTTATCAAACTCTACAATACAGAGTTACATTCACAAATACCACTTAAAACTTTACTGTACAAAAGAAAAATCTCATGTTAATTATGCCCAGAAGCTCCGCCTGATCTCAAAACAATCAGGATTCCAGATCTTTTTTTTAGGAAAAAAGAAGCATCCAGACTGTTATGAGAAGTCCAAAAGCCAGGCTCTATCATGGTAGGGGGTTCGGTTTGGACCGATGTAATGTAGCATTAATGACAAAAAGTACACTGAGATTTTAGAGCAAAATAAACTGCCTTTAAGATGATATGTTGTTTAAATTTTTGCTTCACTAAGTCTGTAAAATTCCTATAGGTTTAAGGATATTTAACTGTTGAATGAGATTCTGTTAAGTTAGAACCTGCCAAACCAGCCAAACCAGTTGCTTAGCAAAAAAAAACCCTGTGCATCCGAGCCAAGTAATCAACTCTTTTGTGTTTGTGCTGGAAAACCCAGCCTAAAATCAGACTTTGCTTCCTGAACACTTTTGAGTGTGTTATAGATTTTTCAGAATCAGTAATCAATCATCTCATCAACTTTCATGACTTTAATGTTGCCAGTTACCCAAACACATCGCCTGAAATAAACATGATATGAACTGAATTATTTCAGTGTGATTCCTGTAAGTTTATTTATCTGGAAAATGTCATAGAAAAGCTAATAACAGGTCAGTAAATAGTATATTGGGTTTTATTTTTTCCAGAGAAACAAATCCAAGAAAACAGGTTATTTGTTTCTTTTGTTTAGTCGAAAGTCACCACAGGACGATGAGGTAAAGGGAAGTAGTAAACTTGAGCAAACCACAAAAGAATCAGGATGTTAACTATCATTAAATTATCATGAACTATCTTTTCTTTTTGTTCTATTGCCCATATTTTTTTTTCAAACTACAGGCATTATTAGAGATATTCCTGATATTCTGCACATCAAAACTTAACTGAGTTTATTTTGTTGTGTATATTCTTATTTCAATTATTAATCAGAAGTTCTGCTTCCTTACATAAAATCAGAAAATCCATGTTAATAGATAAGCAAAAATGATTGAGATCCAGTATTTCTAAGAAAAAACAGTAAAATATTACATGGTTCCTTTTGATTTCCAAAATTTTGATAACCAAATCTAGAATAAAATCATACAGTCAGAAACCAGTGGTCCCATTAAATGGATCTTAGAACCAGAGGTGACATGATGACTTGACAGTTCTTGACTAAGAAACTTGACAGTAATGTTTGTAAATCAATTGTCTGCTACTCTTATGTGGATTCAGAAAGCATTTTGATTTTTATAGGTAACATTAATTAGAGCTCCTTCCTTTTACAATATCTTCAATTTATAGCATTTTTCCCTTACTTAATAACAGCCTCTTTAATCTTTGCAAAACAGCTGAACATTTATTTAGAAAGTGTTATATAAGTAATGCTATATGGGTTTTGTTCCAGTGAATGTTATTGTATCTTTATTTAACACGTGCATGTATTTTGACAAACTCAGATCACCTCAGAGCAAACAAAGCCTCACACATCCCTTTGGGACCCCTTGTCTGGATGTTTGGTACCCCACTGAGTGGGTCCCGCACCCCAGGTTAGGAACCATGGGTCTAGCATGGTCTGAATTCTTTGGTGTGCATTCCTATCCCCAAATGATCTGATCTTTGTTTGTTGCTGAGTGATAAAACAGTCCTAAATTGGCTGGTTATAATAATTATACTAATATTTTATTAATGATTAAACTCTTATTGGAGATTTATTCTGATGATGATCACAATTACACTGAGGATGTAGAATCTAGGTGCTTATGATTATAGTGTTTTTTCTTTACAAGGCAGTGGGGGATATTCTATAACGTAAACATCTTAGACAGAGCGGGCATGTCTGTAACAGGTAGCTTTGTCCATATAAGGAAAGAGAGGAGGATACATACACAGATCTAAGGGACACAATGATGGTTGACGTGACTCTGCTTTTAAGCTTAAACATGAACTGGTGACTGATGTCACCACTGTTTCCTTTCTAACGCAACACTTCTTTTCAACAGTCATGTTCGAGCAGTTTCTTATAAATAACAACAACTTTCTCTGAAACACAGCACCAATGACAACAGTTCAAAAGAGATCTGAAGTGGTGTTTTATCTTTATAGAACATTTTTTAAAATTTGTAAGTAGATTAATGTTGGAAGATCCGAGATATTTCCATAATAATCCTTCCTACAGCTCATAGATCTGTTCTGGGTTTTAATCTAATAATAAATATAAGGTAAACCATTAGAGTTAAATCCTGGATAAAATAAATGTTTTGGTGTAGGATCGTCACGATTATTAAAGTGGAGATCCTAGGCCATTCAGAGCTACATCTACATTCTCTAGTTTCTGATCGTTGGTTATTAGTGGGTTAGAAGATCGTATGTTTGTGAGGCTTGGTGTGACATTTCTAAAGAGGATTCTCATTTATTGTGGCAGAGTTTTAGTGTTGAAGTCTAAAAAGTATGATCAATGTAATGTGTTTTAACATTCCTGGATAAATCCAGGACAGGATGTTTATTAGGACAGTTCTGCTTGACACTGTTTCATATCAGATCTGCCATAAATCATATAAAATATGCCTGTTAAATAGCCTGTTTATGTTTTACAATCCTGTGAATTAAGAGTCTCACTGGTTCTACGAAGTTCAGGAAATCCCCTCTAAAAAGAAATCAGGAAGTGCTTGCATCTATAAGAGCACTGAGATGATTTTCACTACACACACTCTTCATGAGTACTGCACACACACATCCTACAACTCAGAGGATCTACTACAATATCAAACTCTTCATCAACCAGGTAAAATTTTTGAAACTATAACGTCGTTTACCCAGGTTTAGTCCTGGCACATCCTAAACCTGACCTTAATTTACCTGAACTTTATTATTTACTTTAGCTTATCTGGAATTATTCAGTTCATGTTTAATTGAATTGTATTCATGAGATGTATTTTCAATTGAATTTATTTAGGCATGTTTCAATTGGTTTAGATGTTATTTACTGTAAATAAATATTTTTATGAACCATTCAATAAATGCAAATTGCATTCAAATGCCAGTACTGAATTAAAATGCCAAACTGAATTAAATATATAGTGTGCATTTATTTTATTTAAAATTGTCAAAAAACTGTCTCTAATCTATTTTGTTTTGCTGTATTTTTTTGTTTGATGAACCATTTCTGGTTGTCACTATAAATAGTCCTCGCTGATCCGGGACAGGTGTGCACAATCAAGGTCGATATGTTTGAATGTTTTTGTTACTGATGTCGCACGTTACATCAATCTAATATAATATTAACAAATATTTTAATTTACGAATAATATCTTTAAAAAAAATTTTAATGTTTCAATATTTTTTTTTATTATTCATTACATTTTCTCATACATTTTAGTCTATATATTATTATATCTTATTTTCATTTTTACTATAATCTTATTATTAAAATAATTCATTTCATTCTTACATATAGGAAGCAGGTTGGGTTTCTTTTTGAGGTTTGGTCCTAATAAGGTTTCTTCTTTATAATGTTAGGGATTTTCCTTTTACGCTGTTGACTAAGGTTTGCTCAGTTAGGATTCACCCTAGATATTAGAAGATACTCTAAAATTATAAAGCTGCTTTAAGAGGATGCTTCATTATAAAAAAAAGTGCTATAGAAATAAATAATCCATGGTATTTAATAAGATTTATTTTTTATTTAATCCTTTACATGAATGCAATGTTTTAACCCAGACTCAATCTTTGTTCTTTTTTTAGAGCTACAATGGTGGATTATTTTGAGTTGGAGAACCGAGAGCGCATATTGGCTGTGGAGAACTCGTTCCAGCCTGGGGGCAAACCTCTACTCGTACCAAACCGTGTCCTGGTGGGCGAAGGTCGCCTGCGAAAGCTGTGCAGGAAGCGAACAAAACCAAAAGTGTTCTTCCTGTTTAACGACATTATCGTGTACGGGAGCATCATGGTCCCGGGCCGGTGGAACAACCACCAGCAGATCCTGCACCTGGAGGAGGTGGAGCAGGAGAACCTGGAGGATGGAGAGGGTATGAACCATCAGTGGATCATCCGAACCCCACGCAAGTCCTTCTTTGTGTCTGCAGCCTCTCAGGAGGAGAAGCAGGCCTGGATGGAGCACATTGAGCGCTGCAGGGCCGAGCGACTCAGGCAGCTGGGCTACACTCCCAGGGCAAACAAATTCGCCATGCCCTGGGTCCCAGACAAGGCTTCAGACTGCTGCATGCGCTGCCATCGCCACTTCACCATCACCCAGAGGAGGCACCACTGCAGACACTGCGGCTTTGTGGTGTGTAAGGCCTGCTCCAAAAAACGAGCCCTCCTTAAAAACATCTCATCCAAACCGGTACGGGTGTGCAACTTGTGCAAAAAAGACCTGCTCTCGCAGGAATTGCATGGACACAAGAGGAACGAGAGCTTTCTCGAGGACACCCCGACATATGAAGCGTCCAGCGATGAGGAATCAGACGAGGTTGAGAATGAAACAAACGCTCACTGGTATCAACATAGCAGCTCGCTCTATTGCTTCCTCAGCCCTCAGCACGCCAAACTACCACGGGTTTAAGAGTTACGGGGATTCAGTGAACTTCAAAACAGTCTGTTAGAGACAGAATAACACTAACGAGCCCTAATGCTTAGAGATGGGATTATAGAAGTAGATCAACAGATTAGACTTTAGTGATCCTGAGAAAAAGTGCTGCTTTAGAAACAGACTTGCACAGATTGTAATATCCCTTTAAGCTGATTCTATTTTTGTACTTCGTTATTTTATTCTTTGTAAACGTATGAATCTATGTAATGGGGGGTTTGGATAAATATTTTGGAATATTTTTATATTTTGATCTGAACTGGAGCTTAATCAGTTCTTACCAAGATAATCAGGTATAAATCTGAACACTTTAGATTTGTTTTAACCCTGACCTGATATAAACAAGGACAGAAGCTCAGAATGTGACTTTGCTTTGTTTCCAAACTGTTTCCTCATTCATTACAGCCCTTTAACCTGCTCTGAACTTATCTGATCATACTGAAGAAACTTGTTCCACCTGCTCATTACGACTCTTTAACACGACTGCCTCTTTATAACCATCTCTCTCTCTGAAGGCTAGAATTGCACTGTATTGATTTATGGCCATATTTAATGCACTTTAAATGTGTTTTGTATTCAGTACCTTACTTTTGTACCTTCTTGTACTTCTTTTTCAACAGATTCCACATGTACTGCAAAGCATAACTGCACCAAAACTAAATCAAATCAATCAGTTATAAATATTCACATGAATAATATACTAATAAAGGTTAATGCAAACCAAAATACTGATCTAATTGCTAATATATAAGATAAATACAATTAAACGTTAATGTTGGGCAATATGAAAATATATATACACAATCACAATGGAATATGCAAATTTAACTTTATCCATGAATATTTACAACTTTATTCTAAAATATTAGGGTTTTATTCTCAAAATATTACAACTTTATTAGGATATATAATATTAGGACTTTATTATTATTCAGACACAGTGTACAATATTATGTAACACTAATAGTGCATTATTCCGCCACCATGTGTTCAGCCTTTGTACTGCACGACAGCTCTGAACTCTTTACTGATGAAGTGGAGAATGCTGAGTTGAACCTGCAGCTGTAGCGTCGCGTTTCCCCTAATGAGTAAGATCAGATCAGTATGATTCTTCCACTTAAGCAATCCAAAAACAGGCCTAATATCAGAATAAAGCTTTCTCTGCTGCAGAGGATCGAGACGCCTGATGAGCAGTGGAACCGGTACAAACTGAGCTCTGCTGAACATCCATCCAATAACAGCTCCAAAAATGAGGCCTCAAACAGGAGAAAACAATACAAACATGTTCATCCATTCAGTGTCAACTGTTTCAAAACTCAAATCCATTTGGTTTTAAGTGGTTTAAAGATTATTCACACACCCATAAGAGCTCCTGTCAGTAGTGGCAGCATTGCTCCTAATAATACAGCTGCTACCGATACACACATTCCATATTTTACACTCCTCCACCGCCACCTACATGAAGCCTGTGTGGAAAATAAATGAGAATTAAATGTAATTATTACTTATATAATCAACCTCCTGTTTTTTTAATAACACAGAGCCATCATTAGTGGTTTAAAAAAATCAATCTCTCTTTAACCTTCCAGTTCTCTGATACCTCACAGCACATCTGCATGAGCCAATCGATCTGATCTGACCTGAGGATAAACAGAAATTAATTACATATGGAACAGCAAGAACAATACCAACTAAACAATCATAATTACCATATAGGTAAGACAACCACACGATAATATTAAATATAAGTTTATTAAAATAACTTTAATATTCAGTTTAATAGGTATACCTGATCATGATCAGCCTCTGAGTTCTGGGTTTAAGTTGCTACATAACATGATTACATTTTATGGTTCCTTCTCCAGCAGAGGTCTATAACTAGTTAATATGTAAGCCATAACTAAACCAATCAAATAAACCATCAGATTATGGCACAGGGTGGATATGGAGCCTAGAAAGAACCACACCCTGTACAGACACCAGTCCATCGCAGCTTATCGAACATGGTCTACTGGACCCTTGTTTCTGAGTATATAATACATAACGTTTATACTTAGTGAAATATTACAGCCTCTTAAGACTGTCTTAGCTAAAGCAATCACAAATAAACAATTCACCGAACATTAATATTATAGCGACGGTCCGCCGCTGGCTACAATATTAATTAGTTATATGATCGGGTTGCGCGTGAAATCTATCCTAAATTCCTGAACCGTGACATCTAGTGGTGGCTGTTGGAACATCGATGTTCCCAGACATCGACTAGACAGACTGTAGCAAAATAAATGTTTATGCTACGAGACATTTTTTGTGAATCATGATGATATATTGTTTAAGTACTTGTGGTGCATATATACATATACACACATTTTTCTAATATAAAAATAACAGCAAATAATAATAATAACACAAACATGGCATTAATAACAATACATAATTTTTTTTATAAAACATAATAGTAAAAAACCCATAATAATATTAACAAAAATAGTAAACAAATAAAAATAATCTAAAATAATACTACTACTAATAATAATAATGTTGTAGCTGAAGCCCTGGCTGAGGCTTTTTGTTTTCTCTCTACATTGTAAAAAGATGATTCACTTTTATTCTTACACTTTATTAGATTCTATAATCATCAGAGCTCAGTTTCAGTTTTGAATCTGCTGATTTGACCGTTAATCTAAGCAGGTGAACATCATTACACAGTGATGAATATCATGCTCTGCTTATGCTTTCTAAACCCTGTGGATCACTCCGGTTTGCTTTCTACAGTTCAGATTTCAGACTCATTTATAGACGAAGGTGATGGGGGATTTTATTTTAATACAGACTACAGAAAAACACCACAAAAATGAAAATCACAAAAAAACATAACCTCACACATTTGGGTGGGACAGCGGCATTTTGCACACCCAGCACAATACACCGACACATAATAGGCCGTGTGATGAGTGATGGACTGACTCTGGATTTCTCTACGACCCAGAGCAGGATAAATTGAGGAAAAAAAAAGAAAATAAATAAAGTATAAAACACTTGATTATTCTGCTTGCTTTCCTAAATAAAGTCTGCACAACATTTTAGAGAACTGCATTCATATATTCATTTTCATACAGAACAAGAGAGTTCCAACTCCTGGTCCAGGTCCATCTCCAGGTAATCAGAGCTCGATGGTTCCTTTAGTTTTGAACTTTTTGGCTGATCGTTCACTGGAGCGAAGTTCAAACCTGCTGCCATAAATATGAGTCACGAAATCTCCCATTTCCACACTGAACACACTGCTCCTCTTAGGGATTACTGAAATAGATAAACAAATACTATCAGAGTAGCTAACACATCATAAAAACATATATACATAAAAAACTTACACATAACAAAAATGTTGTTGCTATCGTTTAGCCAGTTGTATGTATTCGAGTGTAATTCTATGTGTACAAGGCAAACTGTAAAAACTACAAATATGTAACAGGGCCACACAGGTCCACTCTTCCAGTGACATTTATGGCAAACAACTCTCAATTACTCACATCATAACTTCTGTGAAAAGAATGGGCACAACCCCAACACCAACCTCAGATGCATCTACCTCCACCTTAAAGTGCTGAGAAGGATCAGGATGATATAACACAGGGACCCAAACATTTTAAAAGCATCTACTGCCCAATTGTTCCATTGTAAGAACTTGCTATCTCCTATAAGCAAGGGTTCCACTACTGTACTAACCCCCTAAAAGAACCTGCAGCAAAAATGGTCAAACTCCAAAATCAATTAGATCCTTCACAGTTTGGGTTGCTGGCCGCTGCATCTACTGTATATTCATCCATGCACACTGCTTCAACCCCAACCACACAGCCCAGGAACTCACATTGTTACCTTTTCCATAAAGCTTAATTAAATAAATAATTTTAACAAATTTTGTATGATTAGCCTACATCCATGTTCACTAAAGGCCTTCATTAATTGAAAGCTAAAAAAACATGTAACATGTGCAGTACTTAAAAGATTACAAAAGTAAATAAGGGATCTCACTCTTGAGGCGATCGTCTTTAGTGAGGAGTTTAAATATGTGTTTCAGTTCCTGCACCAGGATGCCACTTGTACCCACGTAGGACGGGCATTTAGACCTGATAACTAAAACAAAAACATATATGACACAGACACACACAAAGTTCAAGGTTTAATTTTGATAATTAACACATACTTTTTAGGATTAATGAATATAATTTGTGATGTGCTGACATTTCTCTAACCAAAGGTCTGAGAACCCATTAACAATGTTCACACACACACACCTGTTAGAATAGCACCATGAAAATCAGCCTTCAAGAGCTTCTGTTGGATCACCTGAGGACTACTGCATGCATGCGTGTACATGCACACAAACACACACGCACGCACACGTACGTACACAATGCATGTAATTAATAAAAATTCAGCCTTTTCAGTTAAGTCTCATCTTATTTACAATGAAGCTTAATACAGCCTAAATAAAACAACCAATTTTAAATTAATAATCTGTCATTCAATTAAAAGAAGACAAAACAGGCTTGGGGTTAAAATGCATGTTCTGATAATAAATGGCGATATACAGATAGCTTTTATTAATAAATCACCACTAAAATATCAGTGCTTTGACTTTCAATTTATGAGTGATGGATATACAACACTACAAAAAAATAGATTTTAGTGTATGCTCTCACCTCTCAGGTCTGAGGCCGTTGCACAGATCGGTGATGTACTGCTTCCAGAGCTCATGTAGAGGGAGGAACATCTCATATCTGTAAAAACAAACCTAGTATTAGCACAGAACCAGATCAAGAATAACTAATAATGAAGTGCTGGACTGACTTGTGATGTTCAGGTTTGAGCTGGAAGACCTTGAGCTCTCTCTTCTCTTTAGCGTTCAGCCCTTTAGCTTTATTCCTCTTTGCTTTCTTCTTCTTCTCCCTAGCATAGTGCAGGATCACAGCTTTACGCTGCAGGGTTTCGAAGACCTCCTGATCGCTTCGTTTAGTTATGCTGTTCTTCAGGAAGGCACTGACAAACCTCTCAGCAACCTCATCCCTCCCAGACTGAACCCAGAGCGAAAGAGGACCAAATAAAACACAAAACAGAAAGTACATGGATAACAATGTGAACAGAAAATGAAGAGTGAAAAGAAGGTGACATAAAAAGGCGTTGGAGAAACAAAAAAAATATCAGAATGAAAGATGAATCAACGAAAAAGAAAGAATAAAAGAAACAAGTAAACAAATGAAACAAGTAGAGAGAGGAAATGGAAATTAAATTGAAAATGAAACGCAAATGCACATGAGAAGCAAACGGAGAAATTACCAATACAAAACAATCAAATAAGTTAAAATAAAACAAGAGCAAGTGGAAAAAAGAAACAAAGAGAAATACAAAAATGAGGAAATAAAGAATGAAACTGTAACAATTATGAAACAAGTACTAAAGAGATTTAAAAAAAATATATCAAATGCATGCAAACATAGACAAGGATTTAAAGCCTTAATGTATTAACTCTCACCGTACTTTAAACTCACACTTAACCATAAAATAATGATACATTAATTGATAATTAACCCATTATTAAGTTTATAAGTGTGGCTTCTGTAAAATATACTTATTATCAAAATACTGGTATAGAAATACTTGCCCAATTGCAATAGTTATAATATACTGCTCACAAAAATTTGTTTGGAAAATTACTTAATAAAATAATGACATACCTAATTTTGTAAGCAGTGAAATAATAATAATAAGAAGAATAACAAATTATGTAAACTTGTATATCTTTAGAAGCACAATTAAAATTTATTCTGCATTTCTGTTTTTAAATGAATTCAGTTCAGTTGAACAGCTTTATTGGCATGACACATTTTACATTCGTATTGTCCACAGTTTGGGTACAAAAAGTATAGAAACAACAAAAAATAAAAACAACAAACTTACAATAATAATAATAGTAATTGAAATTGTTGGAAAAAAACCCCCAAGAGAAACACAATAAAATAAATAAATACACACACACACACACACACACACACACACACACACACACACACACACACACACACACACACAGAGTATTTTATATAATAAACACACAC
>JAUZST010005240.1:0-15720 GCA_034779995.1 Parotocinclus haroldoi
TCCTTACAGTACACAGCAACTCAGTCAATTTAGATGGCATCAAGAGGTTGCATACATCCAGCAGACACATTTTGCTACGTATGTGGCCAATTTATAAACACAAGAGAGCACTCTGTGAAAGCATCTGCTAAGATGTGTGAGGCCTACAAAGCATACTTTGGCAAAGTTTCACAAAGTATCCTTGCTTTATTTGCCTTTGGGAAAGCCGGGATACTGAAGCGCACTACCACAGGTGGGACTGGCATCAGCGGACAGAGATCTCTGTGGGAAGAACAACGTAAAGTGGAAGCCACTGGTGGACCCACGCAAGGTGCTGATGCCACCACTACACATCAAGAAGATCATAGAGTGCAGTGAATTTCCCAAGAAGCTGAATAGGACGGAGAGAGCGGCTTGGAACAGTTTCGTCGCAGTGGTTCACGGTTTCCTAGGAAATCATAAAGATGAAAACTATGCACAACTGGTTCAGACTCTGATAAAAAACTGTGCTGCAGTGGGCTGCAGGATGTCACTCAAAATCCATATCCTTAATGCTCACCTTGAGAAGTTCAAAGAGAACATGGGAGCTTATTCAGAGGAGCAAGGTGAGCGATTTCACCAGGACATTATGGACTTTGAACACCGTTAGCAAGGAAATATAACCAGAACATGATGGGCGACTATATTTGGGGATTGATTCGTGTAACTGATTTGCAGTATAGTCGTAAATCTCTGAAAACCACAGACTTCTGAACAGTTTTTGGTAATTTGTGTAAATTTGCAATGCATATAGTGTTCTTAGTCTGCCTGCATGAATGAGAAGATGCAAAATCGACTGTGTCTATAGTGAAAATGCATAACTTTCGTTGCCGTGGTCACAGAAGCAAAGTTTATGATAAATGTAAAGCAATTTTGCATTTGTTTTAGACATAAGCAATTGGAATATAACACTGAAAGACTGGGAACAAAACGTGTGTTACGTTGTGTAATTCTGCAAATTTTGTAAAGTTAAGAACAATAAACTTCTGTATGGTAAACAGAGCTGATCTAATGGACAGTAAGTGTAGAAAGGGTTGTGTTTCCTTTATTTATAGAACATTGGAGGGTCTGGTTTTGTCACTTTTGACTTTATATGTAACTGGCTCTACTGGTGAAAGTCCAGTTCAAACGTCATGGCATTTAATTGTGTCTTATATATTAATGCCAGAACTGCTATGGAAATAATTTAAGTGAACAGCTGGGACTAAGTTAGCCTTGCTCTGTACAGCAGAAAAATACAATAATTTTCAGTCCATCCAATCATTACGTTACTACAGGGGAAAAGTTGCATTAGATAGCTCACTTTATTAACCCCATAGGGAATTTTTCTCATTACTGCAGAAGCAGAGTGAGTAAAAAAAGAAATATTTAGACATAATAGCCTATAAGAATAAGAAATATTTAGTATTCCTATGAAATGAGGTTATAGATAACAACATAAACACATCTAAAATGCAATATATTTCCCATGAGCTTATTTTAGAAATAGGCTCAGTCCCGCACAGTGATTGTTGCACAGGGTGACTACTGCTGGTAAAAATGGCTTCTTCTAACATTCCTTGCTTCACTGTTTTTTTTTTCATCTGGGCAGAATCACATGGAGAAATTTGATTTATTGTAACGGCAGAAAGATTTGGATCCAAGTGCAGAGCAAAACATTTTCTTCTAGCTAGGTTTAGTGGTAAACAGATACTTAGATACGGAGTAATAATAATGAAAATGAATAGTGAAAGTACTAAGAGTGGTGTTGAAGGTTGTGCTGGCTGACGTGCGTGAGACAACCCAGAGAGGTGCTTAAAAAATTCAACATGCTTCAACTTATGTCATTTTTAGATGACATAAGATAACAAACATAGGTCATGTTTATTTCTGTCTTTTCTACTTCTTTTCATTTTATCTTTTATCTTTAGCTAGGCTAAAAACATTATTTATTCAAACATTTACACAATCTTTTGGTTAAATTTAGACTGGGACACATGGCTCGGGTGTTACTTTCTGTTTGTTCCCCTTTAGCTATGCTGCTGTAGTTAATGCTGCTAGAATTTCATGCTGCACCTGGTTTTAGTGATTGTTAATAAACTTTTTGCTCCTAACCCATAAGTAACCACATTTTCTCTTTTCTCTCCGAGCTGATGTTCTGGTACCATTTCCATCACCACACACTTACATATTCATCCACCTCAGCATCACTCTACTGGACTTCATCAACAGATACCAGTCCCACCATGCCCAGGTTCCACCAGAATGCAGTCCATCTCCAACAACTTACTGCTGAGGACTCATTAACTTAAATCTATTTAGTTATGTAATTTAAGTTTTATTATTTATTTAATTTATTATTAATACAACTTAACTATTTACTCAATTTACATCTAGGCCATCCAAGGAGGATGGGTCCCTTTTTGAGTCTTGGTCCTCCACAGGTTTCTTCCTTTTATATTTAGGAAGTTTTTCCTTGCCACATTCACCCTAGCCTTGCTCAATTTGGGATTGGCCTTTTAAGATAATGTAATATTGTAAAGCTGCTTTGAGACAATGCATCATGTAACACGAGCTATATAAATAAATTAGATTTTTTTTAGTGACAGTTTATTCTTATTTTTTGACGATTACTTACAATCTTACAGAAGTGGCAATTAATGCCAGTATGCTGTAACATACTGCTGCTATAAACCTCTAAAAACACGCTGCAACGTCATTGTCTGGTTTTACATATTTTGACAGGCTAGCGAAGATAAATGTGACTGATTATCCCAAAGGATTATGGTAAACCAAGTAACTTTGATTCAATGCATTAGTCCATCCTGCATGCCCCAGCTGCTGCCCTTTGTTGGCTACTATTGTCACAGACTGAATTTTTGCATGCTCAATATGGATAAAAGTTTAAATTGTCCTCCACCACCACACTCACTTTAGGGGATGTTTAATGAAATTTCATCATTTCAATAGTGAGCAAGATATACAGTGCATTAATGAAGGAGTTGCGTTTAGGAGTAACAATTGCCTTTTTAGTGCAAAACTTTGCAGGATTTTCGTTAATGAATAAATAAAAACAATGAGTGATACAATTAAGACTTAATGTAAGCAATTTATGTTCTGCAGACACGTGCACATGTTTTGGTTATTCAGTCAAAGAAAAATAGAGTGTATAATATTGTAATATTAATAACTTTCCTATAATTAAGAACATTTCAAACTTATATTTCCAACTAGTGGGCAGGCATGTAATCTAAGGAGTCTTAAAAGTGAGGCAAATCAAAATCAAACTAGTTGATTTGATGAAACTAATAGATACTAGCCATAGCTCTTTGTCAAATGTGAGATTTTATTCTTAATTGTTTTTTTTAGCACAGAACCTTAAACTGTTGCTTATTTGTTTTATTAGGCTTTACCTGGGTGCTATACACTCTTGGGCAAGGTTTTGCAAGTTTTAAGTTTAGACCTAGGTATGTAAAGTACACTAAAGAATATGATCAATAGAACAATTTTTAGTTAGTTATATTTTATCGCAGCCGCACACTCTAGTTTCATAATTCTTATACTGTAAATATACTGTGCACATACAAAGGTAAATGCATCAATATATGAAATGTGAACTTTGTATGTTCTGACTGGAGTCCAGATTTGAACCCTATAGAGAAATTAAACATAATCTAACTGGAACATTTTCTTCAACTGTGTTGAAGAAAGGTACCATGAAATATACAAGAACTAAAAAAACAAACCATCATATTATTACAGTTACTTTCATGTTGGTTTTCAAGACTAATTTGCAACCGAGCACAGCAAAACATCTATTGTACTAATAAAGATATAGCTTAAAAAATATTATAAGACATAACACGGCTTAGATTACTAGTACATTTGAATCAAGTTTTAACGGCGACAGTCTTAATGTAAACATCAACAATACATTCTAAGTTTATAATATAATCATGAACGAAAACAAATACAAATCAGATGTGGTTCCCATGTGTGGCTATACCACTCATAATTGTTTATTTTAGACCCAGTTTCTACTCTTCACGTTGTGTATTTCAAAGATACATGCTGCATATTAAAGAATTAACTATTTATAATATTTGTACTATTCACAAAGTGAAGTATGGTGTTCCATTGGGGTCGGTGTTGGACCCACTATTATTTTCACTGTACATGCCTCTGCTAGGCCTAATCTTTCATAAACATTAGCTTCCACTGTTATGCAAAAGATACACAGTTGCAGCCAAGCCAAATGAGGCCATTACATTCAGTAAGACTAAGGATTGTTTAAAGTAAATGAAAAAAAATGGATGTAGTTTAATTTTAATATAACTAGTAAATTTTAATTTCTAATTCACAGAAATAAGTCTGGGCAGGGGAATGTGGGTTGCTGATATCTCATGTAGTCTTATTTTATGGTTCTCCCTGTTCTAGCTATGTACTTATAGTTAGTTCTGCCAGCATCTCGTTCCTTTTGTGTTCTTATTATTTATAACTAAATACACTGTTTTCTCTCTGTTCTCACATCATTTCCAGTTTTGAATTTGACCTGTTGTCCCAGTATCCGTTCAAACCCTGATACCTTTACCCTGACCATATCAGACCTTGTGTTATTATATGCATTATTTTATTTATTATATTCTTTGTATAGTTCTAGTTCTTTGAGATATTGCTCTATTTTAAAATTCACTGCAAAATAAGTCTGACTTTAACATTGCACTGAATAAGAGGTTAACCAATCACTTTAACAGTACAATACATAAAACTCAGAGCTAAGAGCTTGGCAAGAACTCTGGCAGGTATGTGATTTAATCTTCGAGTTTTTCTATTACTAGCGCATAAACTTAACTGCTTGCCATGTCAGTTTAATAAGTGTGCCTAGGAGATATCTCATATGTAACTGACTTGCATGATTTGTGCATTCAGTATCAGGTGAGTTCTGACTGGCTTGTTTTCACCATTGACCCAGTAGTTGTTTTGGTCTCAAGTCAAAAAAATAAACTCAAGTAAAAACTTGGTGACCTTGTAAATGTGTGAAACAAATGTATTTACAATCTCAAATCAGTTAAGACAGTATGGATAATTTATTTAAAAAACATGCACAGTGTTATTTACATTTATTTTTATTTAATAAATTTTATTTACTCATACTCATATTTTGTCTGGTCAGCTTCACTTATTTTGCCAATGAACATACATTCCTGCATTTCACATTCAGGGGCAACCTGATCCCATGATCGTGGATCCCCCATGCGACACTGCATCAAGAACCGCCATTTAACAGCTGATATATTGTAAGCACATAGCCAAGAGATTACTTTGGCAAACCTTTAGAATACAGAGTTGCATTCACAAATACCTCTTAAAACCTAATTTTCAGAGGGAATCTCAATTTATCTGGTGGTCAGATTAATCACACTGAGCATCTGAAGTAGTACATCAAGCAAGAAGGGGAAATAATTCCACCTACAAAACTTCAACAATTAGTGTCCTCAGTTCCCAAACACTTACTGAGTGTTCTTAAAACGAAAGGTGATGTAATACAGTGGTAAACATGCCCCCAGTCCCAACTTCTTTGGAACGTGTAGTAGACATCAAACTCAAAATGAGTGAATATTTGCAAAAACCAATAAATTCAGATTCAGATTCAGAAAACTTTATTCATCCCCTAGGGGCAATAAAGTTTGAACATTAAATATCTTGTGTTTGTAGTGTACTATGTTGAAAATAGGCTAAAAGAACTTGCAAATCATCGTATTCTGTTTTTATTCAAGTTTTACACAAAGTCCCAACTTAATTGGAATTGGCGTTGCAAATGCAGTGGTTTCAAGAGGGTACACACATGGTGATCCGCCAACAAGCATGAGCAGTTTCAACAGTTTCTTTGTCGAACGTCCAGACACAAGTAGCACCTTCATTTCATAGCAGAAGCAAATTTGTTGTCACCAATATTTTTGTCTTCAATTATGTTTCCTGCCACTATCTTTGTTTGTTTGTGACAAAAACTCAGTTAGAGAATTATACACTGCTTTCTTTCCTCAACACCAATAAATCTTGTAAAGATCCTCTAGTTGTTTGCAGTAATTGCTAGCTGAATTGTCACAATCAGTCTCGGTCCGCCTAAAGAGAAGGCAGCCTTTGCCCCAAGCTGCAGATAGTGTAAACGATAAGTGCAGTCACAATGACAACTATCTCACACCTGCTGCTAAAACTGCTGTCACACTGTTGAAACAACATTGTAGTCTATTTCCAAACACTGAATCACCTGAATGCCTGTGAGCTCAGATTCATTAACTAATCCACAATTCATTGGGACTCATTGACAAGGCAGTCTGCAGTGCTATACTATTTTTATTGCTAATACATAATACATTATATACAGTCCCACAACCTTAATGTAGCATTAATAGTCACTAAATGCACATTTAATATTGAAGATGCATGGTAACTGTGTTAATTGCATTATACTCTTTTTGTATACTTTACAGATTTGCCTCAAATCTTTGCCTTGTTTGCCTGTATATTAATAACACCTGTGATCTTATAATACACAGTACATCCTCATCATTTAGTTCATGATTTAATTTTATCCTGAATTAAGTTTATGCTATCATTATCCTTAATGGCAAAAATATTAATAGAAGATGTTAAGCTCCATAAGATGCGCATCAGCAAATATTTCATCCAATACACACTTTAGATTAGAGTCCTCAGCAGGAAGTCCTTGGAGGGCTGGAACAGGTACCGGAACATCATTACAATCATTACATCATTACAAACATAAACAATCAGTGATGGAATGTGCAGCATGAAACTCCTGCAGCATTAACCATAGCAACATAGGTAGTAAGAGAAGAACCAGAAGGTAACAGCCAAGAGGGATCACTAGGCAGGCCAGGCCAGACATGACATCAGACATGCAAACGAATCTGTTTCACTAAGCAATCTTAAAATATATTAATTAACTGACTCTTCCCAAAACATTTTACCATAACATATGATAACCATATGATAATAGCATCAAGCAGATTGTCAGAGCACTTGTGGAGTAAGGGCCTTGCTCAATGACCCTCCAGTGGCACCTTGACTGAGGTGGGCATTGAGCCCCTGGACTTCTGTCCAGTATCTTAACCTCTAGGACACCACAGTGCCACAAGTTACTAGCAACAAAGTTTTTTTTCCTTGTGGCCAATGAGTCCAATGGCATGATGCTATTGTCTTCTGTTGCAGGTAAAAGAAAGATTGAAAACCTGTCTCAGAATAATGCCAATACAGAAGTTCTGATGGTGGCAGTGCTTAGCAGGGTTGCTTACTCAAGGTGCTTTGGTTTCCTCACAAATTAAAAGGCATGTGCTAGGTTAACTGGAATATCTAAAGAAGTTAGGTCAAGTCAAATGTATTTATATAGCACTTATATAGCCAAGTGGGGGTTATTGTGTGCATAGGTCCTGTGATGGACTGATGCTCTGTCTGGGGATCGATCCCCAACTTACTCCCTGTGCTGTTGGTTGGTCCATGGCTGGCTTGTAACCCTCAATTGGATGCAATGGGCAGGGAGATCAGTGTTTACTTTATATGATCATATTTTGTATTAATTTTGTACACCCTTAACCAACTGAGAACGTACAATCCAAGAAATTGAGATCCATGTTAATAGGTTTAACAGTGGCGGCCTGGACCTTCACAGGTCAATAGATCACAGTCCACATAAATTCAAGTTTTTTTTCCAAAAGCATAACAATGCATTTATGGGCTGATGAATTTGAAATGCATAAGAACAGTCACGTTCTCAGTAATACACTGAGCCAAAAATAAAGTGCAATACAGCAGAAACTTGCATGATTGATGTCTTACTCAGAAGACAAGTATGATAACTGCAATGTAAACAGGACTGCAGATGCATTCAAAATTCCAGTATATGCTTCCAAATGACTTTTATGGGAGATCAGCTCACAGATTAAAGGTTGTTCCATCAAATTGGACATTTGAAATAGCTAAAGGAAGCACAAAACTTTATTTCATTTTTTTTTAATCTAATTAAATAATTATGCACACATTACAACACTAAGATGTTTTTTTTAATGTGTGACAAATATTTTTTTCTACTTAACTAAGCTGACTACACACAACTCAAAAATATCCAGTCTTTGGAAAATATTGTTGCGGTCTTTAAATAACAAAAATATAACATAAACTTTGGTCTCCATCATGGGAGCCTAATCCTAGTAGAATCTTAATATAAAACAGGAAGAAAATTTAAATAATTATGTTTAATGCATGTGTTCAACTATTAAATTAAATAACCATAATATTAAATATACATATTATAATATTCAAACTAAAATCATAATATTAAAATACATTACATTTATAGAATAAAATGCTTGATAGTATGACCAAAAAAAATCCTAAAATTCCTTGCTGTGTCTGTCAGAAACCACATTATGGCTGGAAGCTTATCACTTATGGCTGAAACCCAGCAAGATCAGGCTACTGCATATTAGAAATTCTATTTCATCCTGTTTCATTAACTGTCTGAGCACACTCACTGATCAATCTGAAATTGCACAAAACGTGGACTAGTTGAAGCCAGAGGTCAGAGGAGAATGGTCAGACTACTTCAAACTGAAAGAAGGGCAAGAGTAACTCCAATAACTACTTGTTACAACCATAGTACTCAGAAAAGAATATCTGAACTTACAACAAATCGAACCTTGAAGCTAATGCAATAGAAGGCTACATCAGGGGCCACTCGTATTAGCTAAGAGTAGGCTACTGAGACTACAATTTGCATGGGTTCAATAATTCTCCTACCACAGGGTTATTTTCATGGTATACTTTGAGTCCTTTAATGTTCAGTGTCATTAAAATGCCATGGCTTTGTATTAAAATATTATTGCTGATCAAGTCAATCCTTCTGATGATAGGATTTCCATCCTATACCCATCATGTCACAAAACTAAAATCATCTAAAACATTAAAAATCGAAAGTACCCTTTCTTTGATGTTCAGTGTGAAATTCAGTAGCTTGCCTTGACCATTTCTACGTGCCTAAGCTCAAATTATTTCAAACTGGTTTCTTGAAAATGACAGTCAGTTAACTGTATTCACAGATTTCAATCCAATGTAGTGGAATGGGAGATTTGTATCATGGATGTGCAGCTGATAAATCTACAGCAACTGTCTGCTGTTATCAAGTATATATGGTTCAAAATATCTGAGAAATGTTTCCAGCACCATGCTGAATCCATGCTACAAAGTATTAAGCCAGTTCTGAAGGGAAAATGGGGTCCATATTCCAGTACTAGCAAGGTTATGGCATGTCCCTATTTCTGTCTCCCCAATATTACTGCATGTTAGTTTTGTTCAGTCACTTAAGTTCAAATGTAAGTATACATTGTAGAATAGAACAGGCAGATACACGTGTGAAGCCCAGTTAATACGAAATAATAACATTGTTTGTCCCCCACTACCTGTATATTTTCTCTGACCTGTAAATAATTTGGTTGCAGAGTGGCTACCACTGGGCTCAATCCCGACCCTGGGCTCCGGCTGTGTGTTGAGTGTTGTCTGAATGGGTTTTCTCTAGGTACTTCAGCTTCCTTACACATTCTAAAGATTTGTGGTTTCCAAAATAGATCTTCTTGTGTGAATGTGTTTGAGTGCGTGTGCCCTACGATGGGTTGGCGTCTATGTAAGGTTAAGCAGATAAGACAAATAATGAATTGAATGAACATTCACTCATCGAAACTCTTACATCTGTTTGTGATATTGTCTAAACAATGTGTTTTTGGCTTTAATCAAACAATATTATTAGTCATTTAAATAACCAATCAATCACTTTTAGCGGTATCTCATTTTTCGTATTCTTTTCACATAGTTTTCTTTATATATTTCCCTTTATATTTACAATACAGTAGCATAAAGCCTATGTGACCAGGGTAATGGCTGGTCAACATCTATTTCAGTCAACATTTCACAGAAGGTAATGTAGTCCTTAAATAGAGCATACTTGTATATATTTCATTTTTATTGCAAATCCAATATGCTGAGTCAGGTATACATAATTCATCATTCAAAGTCCACTGTAATTGTATAAATTTTAAACTTTCCAAATTCTATGTTTGTTGTAACAGAGGGTGGAGGAGAAAAAAGAGCACATTTAAAACGCAAAGAACTAAAAAGAATGAGAGGCATTCATTATTCAGTGTAGAGAATTAACAAGAACGAAAGCCATTTATTATTCAACTTCTCTGCACAGAAACAAGCTGGATATTTGTTTACAATATTTTATAGTGTAGTATGCTAATAAAAGCTGAAACTTGTCTAAATCAAAGATGTTAATAAGAAAGCTAATAAGAAACAAATCGTATTAATCTAATTATTTTTAAAGAATACACGCACACACTTAAATCAACCCTAGGCCAATTCTGTAGTAACACTGATATATTTATATATTTATATTATATATTTACATTAAAATGGCATTACAGAAATCAAATCTGTTAACAAATTTAAACATCCAGTACCAAGCACCTTAAAATCATACCTGATATAAAAGGGAGTCAGAGATTCATTCCTTCATTTATAAATACTATTGGAATTTGTATAAAGGTGACCAAAAGTCCAAATAAAATTACTTTAAAGATAAGCTGAAAGGAATGAGTGACAATTTTCTTTGGTCACTCTTTTGGTATTATTTTAAACTATATAGAATTTCTGGTACTCATCTGATATGGTAGCCTTTGGATTAAAATGGTTTTGAACATAGATTGAAGATGGTATTTAAAATCCAATAGCTGATATTTAACAGTAAATTTGAGTTTCTAGTGCAGACTAGTGCTGCAAAGTCATTATCATGGTAATAGGTGACTCCCTGGAAGAATACAACTCATTACACATGCACATGCTATAGCAATAATGGTGCAGTGGTTAAGGGCTTGATGGTTCAAATCCTGATTCTGCCAAAGATACCACTCTTGAGTGCTTAAACAAGGTCCTTAACCCCCAGTTGCTTGAACACCTTGTAAGATAGCAAAAATTAGCTTTATTATTTGTATGTCACTTTAGACAAGGGCATAGGTTAAATGCTGTAAATGTACACGAGTGTTCAGTTCAGCACTAACAGATAATTTAGTGTCGGCTCTTATATGAAGGTCAACAGACTGTATGGTAACTGCTTTTGGGTACACTCCTCACATTTTTGTAACTATTTGATTATCTTTTCATGGGTCAACACTGAAAATATGACACTTTGATATAATGTAAAGTTATTTTACAATTTATTTTACAGTGTAACTGTGCTGTGGCCTCAAAATAATTCAACAATTCAATTCAATTCAATTCAATTTTATTTATATAGCGCTTTTTACAATGTAGCATCGTCTCAAAGCAGCTTCCATTAATGCCTAAACCACAAAACAAAACAAAAACAAACAAAACAAACAAAAGTGAGAATACCCCTAGGTGAAAATATAATGTGATTTGTTTGTTTTACAATGTCTTAGCTATGAATGTGAGCTAGTGTATAAATTTTGGTGTTATTGCTCTCACACTCTCTTGCTGTAAATATACAGCTGTAGATTGTACTGTATCAAACAGTCCTTTGGTAGGAGAAACTGTCACTTCAAGGGCAGCAAAAAGTGAACTTGATAAATGGAGAAAATGGTAAATTGAAGTTACCAATGGATATGTAAAGAGAGAGAAGAATGTAGCGATGAGAAAATATGAAAAAGGTTTAGCACATGCAGTGACCTTCCAGAAGTACTTTTTCAAAAACAATTTGACTGAGATTCTAACGTGTATGTATGTGAGGGGGGGTATATGCAGGGGAGATTGCTGTGTGTACCCCTTCATTCGTTTTTGCTTATTCCTAGCAGGACTTTACCCAGACTGCATTAGAGGTGACAGAGAGAAGGAGGAGGAATAATTGGAGAGGTGAGGGTTGGTGAAAAGATGGATAGGTGTGAAGTGGTATGGGATCACACAAACTTGGAAACAGAGATGTGACCGAGGACACAGTTCATCCACCCAATCATCCATCAACAATGACTGAACAATTTACACACAAGATGAGAGAGGGAAGGAGAGAGAAAGATGTGGGGGAACTGGCTGTTAGTTTGAGCTGATGAATGAAGAGTGAGCCTGGGTTGTAGGGTTTGAGAGGTTGAACCTGAATTGCATGTCAGCTGTCCCACTTAGAATAATAATCTGTCTGGTTGACCTCTATGCACATACTCTCCAGTTTACACTACAGAATTACCTATTAGAGCTCAAGACAGCTCATAGATTACTAAGTAGGGTTGGGGTGGCTCTGAACCATAGGGGACCGTATTAAAATAACATGGGAAGCACAGCTTTTCCTTCTGTTTCATTAAATGTAGCACTAGAATGTTTACAAATCAAATAGTCCAGTACACTGCAATAAAGCACTATTAGTTTCTTGAACTCAAACTCCATCTACTGTGCCACACAGTGAAGTGTGCAAAATTCCCTTTGAAATCCCTGACACATAACTAATGTACACTACTAAAACAGTACATCTTTGGGTTTCTACAACGTTTGTGCTGTTTTTAATTGAATCAAATATTACACTCACTGGACAAATAGCTTTGAACATGTCATTTTGAGTCACATCTGGATGTACAGATCTTCAATGACAGGTATAAAAAAACATATCATGCATTTATTGAACATTGTACATGGCTCTAGATCTTATGATGAACACTTGCCCTCTCAAACAGGGGGAACTTCATGCTGACTCTCAAACTTCAATAAATCGATGGCAGGAAGTCTCCCCATATTTACAGAACTTGAAGTTAACAAAGATATTTAATTTATATAGGATTATTATATAAGACATTAACATCTTACTAATAAATTCCTTTCAGAATTAATTCCTAGTGAAATTACATTTTTAGTACAAAGGTGTGTAAATTGGCAGGGCATGTTCAGTATATTATTGTTTTATAGGGTGCAGAATATGTCAGTTTGCCAAAGAGGTTATAAGTAATTATTTTTCAGCTAATGAACTTCTGACTCCCCTCAAAGGACCAGTGGATAATTAAAATGGCATGGACTGAATAGGAAGAGAAGTGGAATAGAACCATAATTGGTGAAACTTTACAGGAGTGCTTCAAGCTTTGCAAGTGTTTGAACTGTGAAATTATTTTTAAATTACTTTCTTAGCTGACGGTTTCTAGGCTGAATTTGCAGAAGGTTTTATTCAGTTATTTTCTGACGCAGATGGCAGCGGGATGGTAATATGCTATTAACTAAACATTATGAGAACGAGGACATCAGAGATTAATGCAGTTTAGCTAATATCATTTCAGCTCTGGCTTTCGAGAGAGAAAAAGAGAGTAAGAGGGAGAAAATGGGCACTTCATACAGAAATCTTTAGTCATTTCCAAGTCACTCAAGTGTGACTCAAAGTCACACTTTTGAACAGATGTGCTCCAAGAGATCAGTGGCACATCGCAAATGTGGTCCCTGACTCATTGTCACCAAACTAGGACTCATCATCTCCAGAGACTCATACTCAGTCCAAAGCCACTGCAGAGAACCCTTATGTGCTTGATATTTCCACTCCACTCTTGACTTTAGTTAGTATTGAGACAACTCCTGTAATTTCTGTGATAGGTCCAGCATTTCAAACCCATTTGACTGTTGGAGAGTCCTGGGACTCCTTAACCTCCATGACCCGTGTTGCATCTGCAGCTCCTGAGAACCCTTCCATCTCTGTCATGGAGTTTCAATGCTCCTGCCCCACCACGAGTATCACCTCCTGTGACACCTGCTGCCCTTGTGTCTCCAGTTTTGGCTCAAATTATCCCCGTCTTACTGCTTGTGTCCACTCTTTCATCCCTGGTGACTCCAGCAGCTTATGTTTCACTGAGTGTGGCTCCGGCAGCCATGCCTGCACCTGCTAGAACTGTCAGATCTGGGACAAAAGACTATTACATGAGATGTTTTAGGACTATGTGCCCTATGTGTCCTGTGTGAGTGTGGGGTTCTACTTGTTTTATGAATTGTTGTATGTCCTGTATGTTGTGTATGCCCTTTGTTATTATCTCTGTTTGTATTAACACTTCTGTAGCATTGAATGTATGTTTTAGAATGGAGTATTGTATGTTTGTATTCAGCAGAAAACGGAATGCATATTATTGGTCACCGGGCATGCAGACCAACATTATGGAGCCAATTTCACATAGTCTGAGTGCATATGAATCGTCCAGTGGCAGCAAGAAACTGTCCATGCAACTCTGTGGTATGGTAGCACCTGCTCCTTCTTGCTAATAAGGTCTAGTGGTTAGCTCTTGCTTTTGTGGCAGATGGGTGACCCTGCCCTAGATTGTTCCAGTCTCCTGAAAGTGATTCTACAGACTGTTAATCACGTTTTGGGGTGTTCCAATTGCTGTTGCCACTGTTTGTTTGTTTGGTTGATCATCTTCAAGATGTCCTATGGCTCTCCAAGCTTCGAAATTCAAGCAAATTGTGTTGCAGAGGCATTGCACGGGTTGGGACATTGCAGGATGGGCACTTTCAAGATCATGAATCGTCCAGATAATCCAGCATTTTCACCCTTTTATATAGTGCATTTTCATCAATTAAATAAAAGTTGTTTTTGCATCTCATTTGTATTGTAGAACAACTTTCTTTGTCTTGTTGTTTGTTTTTATGAAGTTGTTTTAATAATAGAAAAATCAAATAGTTTATCTCTTTGGATTTATTTTGAAATATCCCCTTACTTTTTTGAGGAGTGTATCATGAGAGCATCTGTTTCACTCCTGTATATATGGATTCCAGTTAATAACAGTTATGACAAATGAGCTAGCCAACTGCAGTACTCGGACAGAAGGGGCAGATGGTAGAAAGCAGATTATTGGAGAATGTACCCATTTAAGGAATGAATAACAAATAATGCAAAGTCATACACTGATCTGGAGGAATAGCTTGCTAAGAAAATCTGACAGAATTTGTACTTTCCATACACAGATATGATCAGTGAGGATGAAAAAGGAAGTGGCATGCAAATTTTGAAAAAAAAGCTGTCTTGCACATTTTCACTTTTTCCATTTCTGTGTAGATATGTGTTAAAGAAAGTGGAGACAGGGAGCGATTTTGCTGAATCTGCAAAGAGGTGCATTTCTGTTTCTTTTTTCCAAATACTTTTATTTGTGGTATGGCTGAAGGCCTCACCACATTATTCTCATTACCAATATGTACGGCTGCACTATATTAGTTCTTTGTGTATGAAAGATCTCATTAGCATTTGTACACACCCACTGTAGGGGGGGTGGAACTCAGGTAGGGAGCATATTGATTTCTGAGGGAGCACAGGGGAGCACAGCCAGGTGATTTGACTTTGGTCAACTCCACTTTGGTCAAACAAAGAGACTGTAGGAATTGGTTGGCGTGCTGTGGTTGCTGATGGAAGAACTGGCATGTGTGTGTGTGTGTACCAGTGGGAGTAGCCAATCAGGTGAGAATTGGCTAAGTACAGGTAGCTGACTTCATGGTTGGTGTGTGGTGGCAACAGTAGAAATTTATCATTGCCTACATATTTATCAGGTTATAGCTACAGAGCAATTGTGCTTTGACCATAGTGGTGGTAGCAGGGTCAGAGTGAGGCTGCTGCTGGGCCGCTTGCGGGCCAGTGCTTTCCTCCACTGTTCATTTGTATTGTATTAAGTCAGTTGGGTTGAACCACCCTTTATA
>JAUZST010005241.1:0-15720 GCA_034779995.1 Parotocinclus haroldoi
ACACACACACACACACACACACACACACACACACACACACACACACACACACACACACACACACACACACACGAAAAGTCCCTTTACTCAAATCCTACAAAAACAACAGGTACTGAAGAAGTAGTCGTTAAAGCAGGAGATTCTCTCACCTATTTATTGCTTAAACAGAAACAGCCGCATTTGGATTGGACTTCGGGCTCATCAGTGGCATCAGGAGCAAATCAGACGTTCTCTTACCTTACGCCACTCTGCCTGCCGCGCCAGCTCGTCGCATTTAGGTGCCCTACTCTTGCCCTTTACCTTACCCCTTCACTTTACAAGCACTCGAAAGCAAAAGTCTAGCGCCCAGACGTCTAGCGCGTCCCCAAGCTGACAGACATACCGGCAATTTTGTTTTCTACCTTTATCTAGCTGAAGCAGTCAGATCCGGTGTTTGGACCAAAACAAATCTTAGATGTAGGACATAATTTTTGGATCAGCACATCTTTGAAAAACCTGCCTAGGATCCCCATCAGTTCAGACACCGGTAGCCGGTCTGTCATTATCCCTTTAAATCCTAATTTTCCAGTTATGTGAAAGTACATAAAGCTCACTTCTTGGATGGGAAGGGGGGGCGGGGGGGGGGGGACGACATTATTGACGCTAACTTCGCGGTGTGAACGGTGGGAAAATACGAAATTAAAAAAGATGGACGAGTTGACCTAAAGGTTAAATCGCAAAAAAAGGACAACGATAAAAGTTTTATAACCTCCTTCATGTGCTCATAAGACTTAACAAGTGGGGCAAGCGTAAGGATCAAAGGAGGCCAATTATTTATTCATACCTTGCCTGTGAAAAGACGGGGACTTTCCGGCAACTGTTCTTACGCCGACTTCCTACCAAATAAACATCCAAAGGACTCCTTAGCCCTCTGTGCATGTCCCCAAAGTCCTCAATTTACGGGTTATTAGATTACGGGTTAAATCAGCATAACTCGTTTATTAAGGAGGACACGCTCGTTCATTCTATTTCGGGTCTCTAGAAATAGGTTTATCCTTGATTACCTTTAAAAAAAAAAAAAAAAAAAAGCATGGATCTTAGAATCCAGAGCTGACAGGTATGACAGTGAATAAGGAGCGACAACGGCTAAAGACTAGCAGTGGGGATTTGGCTATGAAGCAGCATTTCTACATCCTGTAAACGGACCTAAAAACAGTCCCAGACTGGCCACGAGGAAGCACGGTGGAGGACACGGACACATGAATGACCTCATTAACTGGAGAAACCAAAATCGTACCATTTAAAACATTTTGCTTAATATCATAACGATGACACCGTTCCATCATTAGTGCTAGTCTTGTTTGGGCCAATTTTCGTTCTGCAAACCATTTGCTAACAAGAACAAACACACAACGAAAGACAAAGGCAACTTTTGCGATTTTTCGCCTTTCAGGAACCAAAGCCTGGGCGAAAAAACACACCAAACCTTGATTAGCTGAGAAAGAAGTTTGTTTGTTTATACACTAACGTCACGCCAGCATCAGTCGCTATCTGTAGAGAGAGGGGCCAATTCGGAGGGACCAATTTACCCCATGAATGCGAGAGGACACTAGGGTAAACCCACACGGACATGGGGAGAACATACAAAATCCACACAGGCCAAACGTGCTTCTCGTTTACTTTTTAAAGGTATTGCTGAGATACCGGACACACAATAGTCGAAGAACTCGCTAAATTTAGGTAAAAGCAGCTAAACTGATATCCTGATATTTAAATACTGTTGGACGACGGAGCTGACCGTACACATTAACCTGCATGCAAAAGAACCAAAAGCAGCCCCAACTTTACCCAAATTAACCCACGACTTTTGCCTAAAATCTGAATAAGTTCAGCTAAATCGTGTTCGCTAACGTTAGTCGCTACTGTTGTTATGACAACCGGAATGTACTTGAAGTAACGCGCATGCGATATATGATGCGATATATGATATGATATATGATACGATACTCGGTTTGCTACGCAAACATAAACATGCATAAATTTAACGAACACAAAGTCTGGCGGGTAGAAAGTTGTTTAAACTTTTAAACCTCTCCTCACACTGCAACCACAACAAGGCACCGGGAGAAGCTGCTGCTGCTGCTGCGAGGAGAAGAACAAGTGCACGAAGCTCGAAGAGCCAAAAAACGCCGGGTAAAACTTTCAGGACTTACGCCTCAAACAACCATCACAAATCTCAAGAAGGCACGACGGCTAAATAAATCCACAGCAAACGGTCTTACCTGGCGGAGAAGGATATTTACGGGGCTCCTCCGAGGGATTTAAAACGCTTTAAAGCGGCAGCACCGAGCGTGACAACCGTGCGTAAGATCTCAGCATGGCGGATAAGAGATTCAAAAGCGTGGTTGCCAGATAGGGAAGTTAGACTCTCTGCTCCCCGAACGTGAAGAATTTAAATTAATGCTTCAATAACAAGGGATTTTCTAATATTTAACATTACAGAGTAGCATGATAAAGTGTTTAACAAATACTGCTTAAATTTTTTTAAATATTTTTTTCGTCGGGTTAAATAAATGTACATAAACTTGATTCGTTTTGTTTTTAGTTGTGTGTTTATTTTCACATTAAAAAAAAAGTTTATTGATATTTCACAACAGCCTCGTCAGTCTTTCGCAACAGTTTTTTGTGTTTTTCATCTTCACTATTTTGCAATATTTTTTGCAATTATTTACATTACAATTTATATACTCTTTTATTTACATATATTTTTTTTCCTTCACACACTCCTTTTGTTTATAAATGAAAGTGGAAGACTGTCTGACATGAGGAGAACATGCCAAAATTCACAAACATAATAACACCAACACCACCCACTTTGACACTATTTCATTTTAGTCTCCAAGGATTTATTTTAAATGGTATTTGTCATTAAGTAATTAAAGCGATGAAACATAATTATCCATTGTATATATCAAATACATAATTACAAATCTAACTAAATTTGAACTGGTACAAATAGGCTACTAAAAGAAACTGTGAAGCTAAACATAAACAAACCAAAACTGGAAATGTACTTGAAATATATATTTTTATACTTATAAAAAAACAAAAAACAGATTCTTCTCTAAACGCTCAGGTGACTTCAAGGCGGTATGAGGTTTACCTGCAGCATCTGGCAACCTTAATTTCAATTCCCACCCTCTTTTGGGGGTTTGGATCTGGTTTAAAAAAGGGAAGAGGGAACGATTCAAATGAGGAAGGTGTGAAGGTGAAGAGCCTGAAGGTCCAGTTCACATGAATACAGAAGTTTAAGGAGCTCCAGCCAGTTCTGTTTATTTTTAATATAACGTACCTGCATTTACACTTTACACACTGTCACATTCCTAAAAATGCATAAGGTCAACTGGAATCTCTAAAGAGTTCTGTCGTAAGTGAGTGAGGGTGTGTGTGCCATGTGAACACAGTGATTTTAACCATGTTGTGATCATCAGTGCTAGGCCGGCTGGTCTGTGGCCATGGTAACTCAGATAAGTGCTTTGGAACATCACGGTGAGCAGAAAAACATCTCAGGAAGCACAAAATGTCACGTCTTCAGGCAGTAGGGCTACGACAGGTCGGAATCGTCCGGTGTTACTGCTATGTTTCTTATAAAGTGCTGTATATGTAGTGTGTATATACAGCCTAATCCAGCCTGTGGCATTTTACTCCACAAACGTCAGAAGCGACGTCCTGCTCCGACGAACCTATGCAAACGTTGCAAACTGAGGCCTTTTTTCTCCCCTGCTTCAGACGAAGCAGATGAACGGCGAAGCAGAAATCGACCTGACAGGCTCCTGCCACATAATTGCAGCTCAGGAGGCCGCGTGCTGATCTGTCATCCAAAAGTGGACGGAAAGACTCTGGAAAAGTAGCCTAATGACAGTGATCCTTCCCAAAATCCCATTCAACATGTTATAAGGTGTCTCAGATTCCAGACCCGTGACCTTATCCAGGTCACAGAAAATGTAATTATGTTCTAAATAGGACGTAAGAAATACACATCCGCTGTACGATCACGTCTGCGAATGTCAATCCAGCATGGAAACCGGTACTTACGAGGTCCGAGCTTTATCGAACTCCGGGATCGTTGCCGAGCGAGTGTTTAGGAAATGCCGTCCGATCAGCCGCATCAAAGGGCCGTTCTTCTCCTCCCTCAGATACGGGGGTGTATTAGGTACTGCACTAGCTAAATACTAAATGCTAGACAAACCAAATACAACCAACAACATACTGGCATCACTAAGTAAAAGGGTCAGAGTAGTCATGAGAAATCAGGCCGTGTCTCAAATCACAAGCCTGTGGCCTCAGGTCGGAACAAACGTTAGTCTTTTTTTTTTTACATTTTTTTACTAAAGCAGGCATGAAGGGATCTTTGTCCCAAAAGTCAAAGGTTATGTGATATTTCTCCTGCCAGGGAAACGAATCAAATCCACGCCCCGGCACGGGGCGGACTGGACAGAGCCGGCTTTGTTTCGGCTTCCAGAGCAAAAGAAAAAAGAATGAATCCAATGAGAAGGAGAGAGGGAGCTCGAGAATGAAGAGGGAATTCAAGAGAGAGAGAGAGTGAGAGAGTGAAGAGGACACTTATTGTGAAAGGATGTTATACAGATGCAGGGCTTACTGTACGAATAGAGCACTGTGCAAAAGTCTTAGGACACCATTAAATTGTTTTAGCAACGACGTAATTACCACGTACATTATAACATCTTGACGAACGGACCCAATAACGTCAAACTTCCCAGAAAAAGCCTGGACACGGCGCCCATCGATCGGATTCCACAATTAAGTAAGTGAATAAATCTAAAAGTGGGCGGCACCGCTGCCTCACAGCAAGAAGGCCCCGGGTTCAATCCCAGGGTGGAGTGGCCTGGGTCCTCCCCGTGTTTACTCCGGGGTTCTCCGGTTTCCTCCAAGGGTTGTTCCTGCCCTTGCGCCCAGAGTTACCGGGTGGCCCGCGACCCCGTGTGGATTAAGCGAAAGGTAATGAATGAATAAATCTGAAAATGGGAGGCGGGCACTCCGTTCTATGTATCTCCAGCGGAGGTCGGAGGAGATGGAAATGCAAGTTTAATCACTGGGGATTTAACTCGCGCTCAGCAAAGGTTGCCAGACTTATAAAGCCTCCGGGATGAGCCCCAAATAACAAATCTTAGTCTCTCCCACTTAAAACGTGCCACCGCCTCTCCCACCCACCGAGCGTTTGTGTGTTGGTGGGAGAGACCTCTTTCAAATGGTAAGAATCAAACGCCTCGCTCTCAGGGTGGAGAAGGCAACGGCCTCGGCCTGGGAGCCAGGCAAGGAAATCCCCTTTGGGACCGAACCAAAAATCGCAATGAAAGGGTTTGACTCGTTATTTTACGCCATTTCTTGTCCTATTGAAGTTCCCTGCAGATGCTGGGTTAACGTTGTAGAAAGCAAATAAACCACTTGAGCAGGGCTGCCCAAACGTCCGAGCGAGTCTGATCAGGGGGGAAAGAACACACCCCATGGTTTATCTCTACGCGAAAGATGACTCGGCCGTCTGTTTCGTGTTCGCTCGAGGCAAATCTCACGTCTGTCCTCTGATCCCTCCGAATTTGAGAACACAGTAGATCTTGACGTCAGCAGCCCTATCGGATTCTTTGTCTGCATGAAGGCCGTGAGTCCTGCTCACGCGAGTCATAAATCACACGTCAGGTACAATCTCAGGCTGCTGCGCTGCACTCGGCTGGACTTATAATATAACGCTGTATTACACGTGTGTGCTCTGTACACAGAAAGGTCTGTAATTAGTTCTCGAAGGTTTCTGTTGTTGTAAGACTTAAAGACTTAACGTTAAAGACTGGCTGTTTGCCTTGGATTCATCACTGGGTCAATAAACCTTGAACTTCACCACACTGAACTTTCAACCCTGAGTCACGATCACAGCAGGATGACTGGTTTGACTAAAGGTATGAAATCCAGCAAAGTCATGCCTGCTTCCTAAACCGCTAGACCTCCGCAGAAAAAAAGGACTGCTCACAAAACAAGAGTTTGAACGCAATAATCCGATCATAATCGTGTTTCTGCGTTTCTCTGATTATTGAAGTTATGATCGTGTAGGCTCCGATCTGGAAATCAGATTAGGTCATCTGATAAAGAGAGCCGGGTTTTACCTCCAAAATCAGATTTCTCACTGCACGCAGGCCTGTATAATTACTCTGATTTTAATCGAGTTTGACAGTCTGCAGAACGGGCTGTGGAAAAGTAAGGTTGCCAGATCCTCTCGCTTGAAGCGCGTTCGCTTCTTTGGGGCTTATGTACAAAGACACGGCGGAAGGGTGATCCCGTGGGATCTGGCAACTGCGGAATTAAACGCAGGCCCCGCTAATCGGCTGTGGAACGTTTTTGTGCTCCAGAAAATTAATTTTACTCAATAATTAATAGGCTACTATTGGCTGGTCCGAGTCATGCAAACCCGCAGGTCTAATTTAAATTGCTTAAGTATTTATTGCGTAATATTTCGAACTCTCGAGCACTTTTCTTTTTCTCGCAGACCCTGTGACCAACTTGTCGCATGTTCAAACCTCACAACTTTCCAGATCCGAGATTTGATCCTGACCTTCCGTGCTCATGCAGTCCTTAAGGTACTGGACTGTGGACCAGAAGGTCAAAGGTTCAAATTCCACCATTGTTAAGCCAAAGCCTTCAGCAAGGCCCGCAAGCCGAGATTACTTAGATTGTAAGATTGCATGAGCCGTGAGCTGCTTTGGATAAGGGCATCTGCTACCTGCTCTAAATGTAAATGCACTGCCTGGGTGGAGTTCGTCCTCTCTAGGCTCCTCCAGTTTCTTCCTACCGCCCCAAAACCTTCTGGTAGGTGGCTGATCTTATTCCGCTAGCAAATGATTGATCTCGCTAAGCTTCTGATTTGCCACAACTTTTGAGGCTGCACCACAAACCGAGGGTCCGAAGAGAGACGCTTTCCAGTGTCATTCACCCTAGCTGAGCCTCGTTCCTCTCAAGGTTTCTTCATCAGGTTTCCCGTCTACCGTTACTTTCCCACACCATTTCTTGAACCGTTAGCTGACGAGGACCTGGGAAACATCTGGGAAACGCTTAACAAAGCTTGGAACGTGGTCATACCAGTAGCGCAGCTCTCACCCACGGCTTATTACAAACCCATGCCACCGGCTTTATCACGGGAGCCTCAAAGCTCCAGTTAATCACAGCCTCAACTTTACTGCCAATGGGACCCTTGTGTTAGCCGTTAGCACTGATGGCATCGGCGTAGGAGCACATTATGGCGAGCAGCTGGCGTACTGTACGGAGCGACCGCAAGCCAGTGTGTGTGGATAAGAGGAAACAGGTGACGGTGGAATGTCCCCTGAGACCAGACTCCCACTATCGCTGGCATTGTAACGATTAGTCCGGCGGCTCTCGATCTCTCATGAGCCACATGTTTTCATGCCTCCCCAACACCCCGATTTAGCTCCTGAACGTATTTATAATAGCCGAACGAGCTAAACGTTCGTTAGAACAGGAAACAGGGGCAAATGTGAACAGAATTGATGAAAGACTTGACACGGTATCCTAACATTAGGCTGTAATGCTGTTGTCAATGCCAAGAAACGAAATCGCACGAAGCCGTGAAAGCCGTTTGCCAAGCCCACTAACAATAAGCGACTCGTTTTTTGGGGTTTCTTTCTAAACTATAGTTGCTGCGTTAGGCTTAGTTGGGATTTCTCCCTGATCTTGTCTCTCTCAGATAATAAAGCAACCTGCTAGTCGGTCCGGTCGAACGTTTCGTCCACAAGCCTGTCTTTCCCCATACGAATCAAAACCGCCCCACTTATGGTTTCTTTAGCTATTTTGTTAACAATGCCGGGAACTAAGTGGGCGAAATATGAAAAAAGGCAACAAAGAGAGTGAAAAACAAAAAAACCCATTCTTTTATTAATTCCTCGGTTTCTTTTGTCGACATGGACGGTACCAGAAATCGACCCTAGACTATAAACATAGAGGAAATCCAGTTGTAGTCTGACACAGACGTACTGGGATCTGCTGTGAAATTAGAAGACATGATATGGGAACTCTCTCTGGGTCCAGGTGGAGCAACCAACAAACCTCGCCTTGCCAGAGGCGAGATAAGAACCGGTGTGGCTCAGACGGATCCATATCCCGCCTCGGGTGAGGTCTGTTTCTGGTGAAAGGACCACTTCATTGCACTGTCTGCGTTTGCCTTCTTAGGGGATTCCCCTTTTCTTCGAAACTCTGCTCTTTGTATCCATGCTTTTTATATTTGGGAAATGTATAAGGAAAACCAAGGTAGCATTTATTGTAAAATCTGAAAAGCCAAATGATTTCCCGTTGGGCTTTGAGGTTAAGTTTTGTTTACGTGTGGTGGAATTCATTGATATACCCATCGAGGATAAGGCATGGAGGCTGCGTGTGTATTTGTGTACGTGCCTCTCTGTGTGTGTTGACAAGCTCTAAATTTAGTACCACTTGTATCCAGGATCTCTGTTCAGACCACTGAACTCTCTATAAACCCAGGGACAGAGTGTGTGACGTTTCATGACGGTTTTTTTTTTAATCCTGCGTCTCGCTTGGAAGACGTTTTGGTTGGCGTTTGAGTTAACTTTCACATATGTGCTATATGGCGATTTAGGGACACCGCAAAACGTGGTGGAAACTGGTATTTCCGATCGCACCGTGCTGGCTCACCAAAAGGGAAACGTCTCATCCTGGTTTTAAAGCCTGGTTTGGTTCATTTCTCATTTCTGTTCACCCTTTAAGCACACTCGCTGACCTCATGCACATCTTTGGAACGGAACATGGGGAGAACATGCAAACTCTAGGCATTGTGCCACCCTAAAACGAGCCATGGGACTGAATTATACAGGATTTAGGGCACTGGTTCTGTGAGGAATATTTTGGTTTGTTTGTATCCTATCGTACACTCTGGTGTAAGCATGCTCAGCACATGACTCGGCTTTCCATCGTCTCTAGGGCTAATCAGCAGTAATTACAGTCCACCGTAAGTATACGCTACGTCACGTGTAGGACCATTTTGGTTTCTGTCAAACACACAAAACAAAAAGCAAAGATTAGAAAGAAGTGGCGCCTGATTATAGAGAGGTAGCGTTTGCCTCTTTGTTTGGAAGACCGATAACTTGTGCATTGTCTGTACTTTGAGGCTCCAGCCGAGGGTAATAATGCACTCACATAACATTCTTATCAATATCAGAAACAGCTGCATGTGCACAGCTCCTGGAACTCGGAGGTAAGAGCCTCTAATCTCTAATGACCTAGGTTGGAACCCTGTCCGGGGTGTACCTCAGCCTGCGTCAAGTGTGAGATCCCATGTGAGACTCGATCTGGACCTTCCTGCAACCCTGAGCTAGATGAGCAGAGGTAAATCATGGATGCTTTATGTTCTCCTTTTTCTGTTGTCTCTGCTCGTCCCAGACACAGATGGAAATTGTCACGATGCCCAGCTGTAAGCAGACTCACATGGGGCACCACGTCATCACAGGGAACATCAGGCGGTCGCTGCTGAGCACCCCAAACGTACCTAGTGACCAAAAGTCCACAGTGGATTAAACAATCTGGCGTTATCTGTCTCATTTCTGTACCCTCAACCCCTCCACCAGCATCTGTGTTTTATTTAAGATATTATTAATATTGAGATATTTTGAGCACTTTTTTCCCCCTGAGAACATCAAAACCGAAAGCCCTGGATGTAGCTATGCTATTAGTAGATTCCTTTCAGCAGTTCATAAGAAACCCTAAACTCATTTAAAGCGGAGTCATTCCGAAATTACATGACAGCAAATCATACTGGAAATTAGAGTGAATTAAGGCAATAAAAAAAAGGCCCTGTTCCATTGGTGGTATGCATGTTGAGGAAGAGCAGGCCGAGACCTGATTTTAATCACACAAAATGCTCCAGAAAATACAAAAAAATGTGAAAAACGTTCATTTCTATCTTAGAAATCCTTAGAATTACGCTTTAGTACAGTCTTGAGTAAGAGTCTGATGAACCATGAACGAAGTTATTTATTAAGTTCTGATTTAGATTTTGGGTTATGAATAATTGATAAAGGTATGGAGCGTGTCGTGTATAATTACCTTTCACAATTACCTTAATTATCACGGACTCCTACGCTTGCGAACTGAATCGGTACCGCCATCTGGCGGTAACACCCCTGTATTGCAGTCTCATCTGTGACCAGTTATCCAGTGCAGTTTTAAAAACGCTCACCTCAGTATTTGTTTGATCTGGAATCTGACGAGAAGATGGAAGGCCTTCGGACTCAGACATGTCAAAGCGTTTAACAAAGTGTTGACACCAGGATGCCCAGGGATGCTCATCTGGGTGCACCAATCCAAATAAATCCACAGAAACAATACACCCAGTTCGAACCCAACTTTTTTTTTTTTTATTTCCATAAGACCTGGATCCAAAACGAATCCGCCTCTGTTTTCACTTGACACAACTTGTCCCTTTTCAAAACGAATTATTGTTGGCTGATGACCTATATAGATTTTCTTCAAATAAACTGTACATCTGAGAACTACATCCAGAGAGACTTCCGAAACCGAGATCACACATTCAACATTTTTTTTTTCTGCCCCACATCCGTAAAACACAACACACACTGAGCTGGGACATGTAAAGAAATCTCCAGAACACACACATGCATTGGAAAAGTTGCTGAATCTGTTGTTACTTTTGTCAGTTTGGATGGATGCATTGCGTCGAGCTGCCACGCACGGAACAAACGAACCATGGACGGGTTTCAAACTCCCGTTTTTCACGAGGACTTTTGCGGTGACGGTAAATATCTGAGAAGGTCTGGCACTGGATCCACCACTAAAGGGACTTTTATCCACTACATGAAAAGCAGCAACACACAAAACCGATAAATAAAACCACTATAATACACGTCATATCAATGCATAACATTCACCGACATCCAATTGTCCAAATATGTTTAAACCCTGAAACGTATGGCACGTGGAATCTCCCAGAAAAGTTTCCGATTTAAGCTCGTTACACGGGGGAGACGGACGATCACCCCTGCCGAACGGGAGGGAGTGTGAAAAAGACAAAAGCTGGTAGCCCACTGGAAAACAGAGAGGCAAAACCGGGCAGAACAGGAGCTTGCGTTGACCTAATCGCCACACAGGTTCACAGAAAAGTGTACCCAGGACCTGATTGGGAACAAACAGAATGACACACCCTGTCCAAAAAGCCTCTCCTTGTCAGAGGTGGTAAACACAAACCGAGGCTGCTCAGTTTGGAATGGTCAGCATCCTTGTTTCGTCTGCCGTCTCGGGCCGGGCGGGGCTGGCTGGTTGGATGATCTGACTGCTTGTTGGATCAGCCGGGTCGTCTGTATGCGCGTTCTGTCTTGCCAGGCGGCTACCGGCTTCTGAGCTTCTCTCCTGCCTCACGCATCAAAAAGCATTTGTTTTTGTTCTCGTCTCAAATAGCAGCAGGTCGGTGTGTAGGCGTGAAACAGGCCCGGTGTTCATGGCTTTATTAACTCTCGAAAGGTTTCGGCGTAAAGGGTACCAGACATGCACTTGGGCCGTAAGCAAAGGTGGCACGAGTTCTCCCTCTGTTAAATGAAAACACAAGCACGGCAGCACAGAGCACAGGGAAAACAAGAAAGGTCTCGGCGCACTCTCGTGCCTACCGAGTGGACACACTCCTGACACTCCCCGCGGTTTACACTTCCAGTCACCGTCTTGCTCTCGCCTTGATTTCAAACCTGCGGGTGGAAGCTCAGGCAGCAGGTCCATACACATACAGATACACAAACAGAGCGCGGAAACACAACGACGTGCAGCAGGCACACACGATGGCACAGTCGGAAGGGAGCGAGGATCAGGAAAAGAGGCACGGTTTGGAGAAAAGAAGGCCATTCCGTGATCGGAGGAGACTGAACACACACAGCAGCGTGACAGAGGAACACGAAGCGCAGCAGAGTCCCTTCCTTCTACGCACACATACACACACACACACACACACACACACACACACACACACACACACATGCAGACTCTGGGCGGGGGGGAAAAATCAAACAATACCATAAAGCAAAGCCCTTCCAAACAAGCACTGTTAACACGGACGAAAGCCTGTCGCTGCAAATGACGTGACGCCGCTTTTAGCTTAGAAATACAATAACAGAGAAGCCTGTGGTTCTGTGGTTTGGAAATGACGCTAAGCAGCCGCTGTTATTACTTTTGTTACTCTTTTCTATGGCCTTGGATAGACTCGGGTGTAAGAGGCTTAAACATCTTCCATGAAGAAAAAGAAGAAACGGAAGAAAAAAGCACTGTTAAAATACACGAAAAAGGTACATTCAAAGGAGTCCTGTAAAAGAAATGCGTTGTACGTGCAATGACACGTGGCTACAGCAGAGGTCGCCAAATCTCGGAATTCCCAAACGTATTTTACTGCATCCGTTGGATAAATGTAAGGAAAAAAAGGAAATCGTTGTGTTTCCTGGCCAAAAATTGATTCGTTGCATTAAATGTAAAGCTTTGTTGCCCAGTTTCACTCGCTCTGGTAAGAACCAGGTGCTGGACGTGTCCGATTGGGGATTCAGGTTGGTTGGTACGTTTACCAAACCTTGTGATAGACTGGCTCCAGACCCTCCCCTGCTAACAATGCCCGGTTAAACTGGGGGGTCGCTGCAGCACCATTTAGACAATCATTCCACGTGAGTTTCAGGACTCAAAGCCAGGTCACCTCAGTGGCGGGTTTTCTGCTCTGCACCCGAGTGCCCAAACTTATCTTATGCACAACATATACAATGCAGAAATGTTTTGAAGGCTTATATTTTACAGTTAATGCAAGAATTTCCTTCGTTAAGAAACAAATTGGCAAAAAAAAAATAAACAAAACCTTTTTTTGGCCCAGAAACACCTTTTCTTTCCCTGTCAAGCCAAAAGAACATCTGCTTTACAAAACGAACTGATGCTTCATTTTTGCTCTGCAGCATCCAGGATTGTTTAGCTAAGACTTTTTGAGCGCGGTGGCTGCTCAAGGTTTGGGAAAAACAAACACAAATTCAGCACGAAGCAACAACTAAACCAGAACATCAGAAGAAAAAAGCTGCAGTAAGTAACTTCTGTGTTAATAATTACAGACGTAGCATAACTGACTCACGTCAGTCATCTTGGAAAACCTCGGGTCAGCGTTGGAAGACACTTCTCTAACTGTTGAATCGGTTAAAACTGTTGTTTTTTGTTTTATTTCCCACTTCGCCCTGCTCGGTTTTGTGTTCTCCAGACCTGAGCCGCTTGCAGTTACGCAGTTCGACCACAGAGGTCCCCAAATCCCCCAAAGTTACACACTGCAGCTTCGATATATAAATAATAAACACGGAAACGCATGACTGGAGAAATCAAACAAGGATGCCTCATGATGTCGTAGCCTGTTGCACCTGCCCCAACCCGGAGTGTCCTCCTTGTTTCCGTGGCAACTCAGTGGTTGGAGGTAAGGAGTCAGAGGTCACATGAGGACGTTAGCACGTGTGTCTGGGAGTCGTAGTCCCACAAGGCCGCCGGCAACCAGCACGCCTGAGGCGAGTAGGATGGGAATTGCTTTGGTAATGCCCACCAAAGAGCCAAAGATGAGGTTACCCAGAACGGCCGCTAGCTTACACATGGCATTACAGAACCCGAACCCAGTGCCCCTACAACACACACACACACACACACACACACACATACACACACAGGGTTTAATTGGTAGGTCCAATTTCATTTAGTTTATATTAATGACATGAGATCATGATCAGGTCTAGAACGAGTAAAAATCTTTAAAAACCTCCAAAAACTCACCCATGTTTTCTCACTTCGAACAGTTTTGTGTCCTCGAAACAATTTCAAGCCAATTTACTGATACGAAACTTTACGCGGCAAGGATTTTTAATGCATTACTTAAGGGGAAGTCAATAGTTAAGGGGATATTTACGGGTTTAGAACAATTTCCTTTAAGAAAGGTAAATTTCGGAGGCATGTTTCGACAGCCCACTTCACTTTAAGAGATGTTTAAGGAAAACTTCACTTGTGATTCCAATGGAAGGTCTGTTTGGTGAATTTAAACCTGGCTTCATCAAAGCTTCGTCCAGTTTTGCTGGCTTATCAGATTATTACTTGGCTTCACATTTTGCATGCCACTCATAAAGCTCAGGGTGTGCGTGTGTACGTGTGTACCTCCTGTCGGTAGGGTACAGCTCAGCCGTTACCACATCCAGAGAGTTCCAGGCGGATATGCTGAGGCCGTTATAGAGACAGAGCATGGCGATCATCATCGACTCGCTGGTGCCGAACCACAGGAAGAAGCAACTGATACCGGACAGCACCATAGAACCTCCTGAAGAACAACACACGAATGATTGCGGCCCGTTGTGGCTGCAGGTGAGGCCTGACCAGCCAGAAGCTGCCACTCGGCTGGGTTCGAACCCTGGCGTGGCTGTATTTCAAATCTAGAATATGCAAACATATAATAAATCACATTCGATTATCAACGCTCTTCATCTTACCCAGCATGCTTAGTCGGCCAACTTTGTCCATTAGCAGGGCAGAGACGATGTTGCCCGGCAACACAGCCAGGGTCCCCAGGAAGTTGATGAAGTAGACCCAGTATGCGCTGTAGTCGTCATCGAACGTGATCTGACAACCTGTTTTATTGTGCGCAAACGTGCTGTTGATCACAGACGAGCTGATGAACTTCGAGTCGTCGACGTCTGCGCATGAGAGCTGGGGTTATTCTTGAGAGGGGGGTATACATTTATAATACATTTATAAATGTATATCGTCCTTCCAAACAAATGCTCGTTTCTCATTAACACTAATAAGGAATAATATTGACCCTGTTATTTCAACAAAAGCACAGCTGGCTGCGAATAGCAGCGCAAAAATATATTTAAAAAATTAAGTCATTTATGACGTCCTGCTCAACATGCCTTCATTTGTTCGCAAGTTTGCATACAACTTAGGTAATAAAACGACAGTCGTTTTGAAAGGTTTTCTTCTAAAACTATTTATGCGATCTGGCGACATCTTGTGGCACGGTTATGGAATTGCACCAACGCTACCAAGGCAGGACACCGCAAATGATAAAAGACATATGATAAAAGATATTTTATTTCCGTTCTTGATATGAATTCTCTTATTCAAAAAAAAACCCCACCAATGTTTATTAAATGTAAGGATTTAAAAAGCTGGACGCCTTTCTTTATTTCTACACCTTACACTTAATGGCGAGATCTATTTTGAGTCTAACACAATAATTGATTCATCACGGGGAAAGAGCAAGATGTCGTCCCGTAATCTAAAGAATATCTACACTGTATCGCCCAAATTTCCACAGAGGTCTTGTATTCAGACGCACACACACCTGTGTTGTAGAAGAAAGTATCCAGTATGGTGCAGTTCTTGAAGTAGGTCCCGACCGACGTGATGTCCTCGAAGTAACAGTTCTGGAAGATGGAGTTTATGAAGGTGACCGATTTAAACTTCATACCAATGAACCTGACGACAAAGAACAAAACCGATTTAAATTTAACTTAACTTATGTAATTAGAAACGCCTGCAACGCTTTAATTGGAAGCAACATCTAATGCAGCTCCATTTTTGAACACCAGAGGGTGCAATCAAACGTCTCTTCATAGAATTGATTCACAATCACGGCCATATAATTCTGCAGATGACCAG
>JAUZST010005242.1:0-15719 GCA_034779995.1 Parotocinclus haroldoi
CGTGTTTTCTGTTCATCATTTCCCTTGTTTCATTAAACCCGCTTGCGTTTACGTCCGCCCCCGTTTGTGTTATTTCTCTCACGCTAACGCCGCGTTACCCCGGCGCTCCCGCGTTACAAGTTTACTACGTCACCACTTGCGTTCCAAACTACGAGCTTTTTGCTTTAAAGTACGAGTATGGTCATTGTACCAAAATGCTAGCTTTTTTCTTTTTTCAGGCTCTGTAAATGTAGTAAGAGTTAGGTCTGGAAGGTTATTAATAAATTCAGCTGGAGTATCCGAAGTAATAGTGTGCTCAGTGTGATAGTGAGGGAGTAAATGAATATTATTTGATATATTTAGCTCAAAAATAAAGAGATTTGTGGCAAAACATCTGTTATCTATACTGATACCAAACGTTAATATGAGATCTAAAGTATGATTACAGCGGTGGGTCGGTCCCAACACATTCCCCTACTTTTGTATTTGTAATTTGGGGAGCCTTTTGCTCCGCCATTTTTGTTACTTCCCTTATTATTAAAACGTCATTCGGTCCCCTTTATCTGCATCTTTGGGTCTTCACTCCTCTTTCATAACAGATTTTTATTTAATACAGTCTCCAGGTTAACTATAAAACATCACATAAACTGACTCTGAAGTCCTGGATTCAGGCTTGAGCTGATTTATACTTATTATTATGAACAGTACTAATTATGTGCTTCCCTGTTTTAAATGAATGAGCATTATATTGCCATCAATAAAACAAGATAATATTATAAGAAATAATTAAGTCAGATTTCTGCAGGTTTAAATAAAGGAACTGTTGGACTTATTTTATCCCTCTCTCTGTGTCAGACACACACACACACACACACACACACACACACACACACACACACACACACACACACACACACACACACACACACAAATATCGATATTTTGTTCAGTGACATCTTACTTTGCCAACAGAATACACATAATGACATGGAATGTGGGATCAGCTGTACCCCCAGATGACATCACATCCTTGTTGGGTCTAAACGTAGGTGATGGAAATACAGATATGTATATTATAGGGTAAGAGTTTCTTCTCCTGCAGTTTCTGAGAGTGTTGGCAAATAATGGAATGTATATACATCTTCACATATAGATACTATTATTTATTTCTTTATAGCTGAGCTATGGTGTGTCCTTTTTGGGGTATGCAATTTACTCTTTGATTGTGCTTTTTTACATACTGGCCAGGATACAATCTACATATGTCAACATATTGCATAGTTTTTCAGTTTTGTTTTGTAAAATTAGGATGTAAATAAATTATATTTTAATATGAACTGATCTTATTGAAGCCACTAAGTCTATGATTCTTGTGGTCCAGAGCATAGTGGGTTTTCTCATAAAAAATAGAGGATATTTAATTTTGGAATATATGTTACGAGGCTTACCTCAAACTCCCGGCTCGTCCATTACAGAGTGTCCAGTGATGGCGTTTATATTCAGTGCTTAATTAACGTTGTGATAACGAACACCTGGGGTCTCCCAGCCCTTCAGCTCCTGCTCCCAGCAGCTCCGCGGAGACCCCTTTACCGCCACCTTAGCGCTTTTCCAGAGATCCTCCTACCTCCTTGAGGTGTTGCTCGACAGCCGGGTCTGCCAGCGGGCTGACACATGTGGGGCTCTGCCTCCCTTGTGAGGTCGTGACTTGGTCCCATCCTGGTTCCGTCCCTGAGCGGTCCTGGTCACTCGATCTTATGTAGCTAGGCGGCATGGGTCCCACCAGGGTCCCCAAGAAGGGCACCCCTCTTAATCTACTTCTTAATCTACCCCTCTTAACTTCACTTAGTCCCACCCGACCCACGGATGGTCCAGCGTGCCCCGCTCTACATGGTCCATGGACGCATTCAGTACCTGGTTGACTGGGCAGGATATAGCCCAGAGGAGTGTTCATGGGTCCCTGTCTCACATTCTGGACCCCACCCTGATATGGGAGTTCCACGACAACTGGGCCATGGGCATTGGCCCCTCAGGAGCTGTCCCTGGGGATGGGGGGAGTACTGTTATGAGGCTTACCTTAAACTCTACTATGTTAATACGAGCCACATTGTCACAGAACGTAACACACGCAGTTCGCTCGGTCTTCCGTTCCCTACATTACATTGTGTAGAACGCTAGGGATTGTTTATAGCCAGTTGGTAACGTCCCAGGGCTTATAGTGCCGACGGACACGTATGGGGGAAACCCCGGAGGTATCTAACAGTTCAGGGATAGATTCAGGCTTTCCGTCCCGTCCTCGCTCAGTCCCTACACGCTTGAGCTCACTCTCGCCCTCCGGTGTTCCAGAGCTCCTCCACGTCACTTCATTTGGGAAGCGTCCCAAATCGGTGCCTTCTTGTGGTCACCGCACAGCTGCCCTCTGCTGTTACGGCACGCACTGCCGCCAATTCGTGTTCACACTCTTGCATATCTTCCAAATAGTTTGTTAAAGTGAAGATCACAAATGTATACATGAGATTTAATGGCGATTCTGTCAGACTTCTGTTATCTGATGATCTAATGATCTAATGATCTTACTGGGGGGTGGTTGGGACACTTTGTGACTTTGGATGTAGTTGTACCACAAATCTAGACACTTATGTGGATGTTTGTAGACTTACTTTTATTATTTTACCTAGATTTGCATGGACATATATGAACTAGCCCTGCTATTTTACATTTTTAAAAATATTATAAACCCGCTAATTATTAAGAACTCGTATATACAGAGTAGATAAATTACATAAGGAACAGCGCCAGATGGCGCTGACAGACATGGTCTGGCTTATATATGATTAAGTAATGGGACAATTCTGTTTAAATACGGGCGATATGGTGGCGCAGTGGTTAGCACTGTCGCTTCACAGCTCTGATATCCCCAGTCTGATCCCGTTTGTGCCTGATGGGCTGTCACACTCTCCTGTGACACTGTTCAGGATTAAGCGGATAAAAAACTGAACTGAAAAATGAATGTTTAAATATGTTGTTGTCAAATTATCAAGTTGTGAGACCTACATATATTGAATTAAGATTTGTCTTTTTAAACTTCTCCCTGTCTTACTTCTGTTAGTTTACAGGAAGTGAACTCCATGATCAATAAAAGGCTAAAAGATGTTCTTTTTACTGACCAGTGGAGTGAAGTCTGCATGGATACACTCAGTCATTTTGGATATGTGTTGGTGGGCAACTGCAACACACCCACACACACACACACACACACACACACACACACGCACGTTTGTTGCTGTGGTGTGGTTGAATATAGACATTCTACTGTGCATTAGTTCCTTGGGCAAGGCCACCTTGTTTATTACTTCCACTGGAGAGGAGTTGCTGGTTGTTTCTTTTCTCTGTTCCACTAATCAGGAGTTCATGGTTCTTTTATATCTCAGTTCCACTGGGCATGGGTTCCTAGTTTATGTCACTGTTCTACTGGGCATGGGTTCCTAGTTTATGGCACTGTTCTACTGGGCATGGGTTCCTAGTTTATGTCACTGTTCTACTGGGCATGGGTTCCTAGTTTATGTCACTGTTCTACTGCGAAAGGGTTTATGGCTCATGTTTGTATCTATACATACAGAATCCCCATTGATCACAGTCAGTCACAAACTAATGCACATTTTACCTTTTTAAAAGACATTTTGCCACATTTTGTATAGAACATGATATTAAAACCTTTATACATAACGTAACAAACCAAACATTTTTCAGCACCAAGCAGCCATGTATTGTTCAATACTTTATAATATACTCAGAAATGATCATATATTTTTACTCACACTGTTTTTTGTCTTTCGTCATTTTCTTGTTACAGGTGACATCTCAGAGAATGCAGGGTGTGCTGCTACTGGTTTTTGCGAAGTATTACCACCTTCCTTTTATCAGAGGGATACAAACTGAAAACACACGTACTGGGCTTGGTGGAATCTGGGTAGGTCAGGCCTAACACAGGCACTTTTAAGAAAATGTATTATATTTAAGCAGATAGTCCACCATTTATCACATGTCAGTGCCTCAATTCTTGTAAAATTTGTAGAAAAATACTCTTTTTAGTCAATATTTATGTAGACAAAATAGAGTATTAAATGAGTTGATTCAAGTATTTAAATCTGTCTTTAAGAGTATTTAAAGCTATATATATTAGTATTTTAGTGCCAATGCTTTTTCTTGGATTGGAGTGACTTCCATTCCTAAAGACCAACACCTACATCTTTGTGTCATAACCAGAATATTTTAGTATAATGTTAAAAAGAGGGCATATGAAAATATTTATCCCTTTTAGGGCATGCGGATGCTATAATTATCCTAAAACATTTATAAAGAAACATTTATAGAATAACTTCAACCATTTAGCCATATCACATTTTCTCTCAAATGTACTTTTCATGCGTAGGGCAATAAGGGTGGAGTTAGTGCTCGAATGACTGTGTTTGGCCATTCAGTATGCTTCTTAAACTGTCACCTACCGGCACACATGGAGAACACAGAGAAGCGCATGGAGGATTTTGAGAGCATTCTGCAGCAACAACAGTTTGAAGGTCATGGTGCTACAGGAGTTCTGGATCATGAGTGAGTCTCACACACACACACATACACACATACACACACACATGCCTACCTACACGTTTTCACCCGGTCTCATTTCTTAGTGGCCACAATCCTAATATTCTTTTTAACATGACAGATTAATAAGTATAAATACTCGTGTAGATAAATAGTGTTCTTGATTATAATGTTATTAGGGTGCAGGCAATACCATGGTTCGACACTAGGTGGCATGCAAAATGTGCAGGGACTGAAATGAAATAAGATTCTTTTTTTGCGCTAGTGAGATGCACCTGCTCTCTCAGGTATTTAAAGCTTTTTTAAAGCAGCGTTTCTCATTGCATCCTTGCTTTACATTGGTACTTTGTAGCTCACAGCTGACCACTAGTCACTTACTTCTGCAATTCACTACCCCTAGTGTCTTAGCTCCTCAGTAACACACAGAGTTGAACTCCAGCAGTTCCGGGTTCCGTCTCATTTCTTCCTCCATCACTTAGTACTTATTACTATGTATTAATCACTATTAATACTTAAAACTGTTTTTATACTTAAATTAATATTTTTTCTTGTCGTGCCATTCTGATCAACTCAACCATGTTTAATGTCATAACTTTTAACTCTTGGCTCATGCAATGTAAACATTTTATTGACAACTAATAGTTGAGCTCTTTTCAGCACCAAATACAAAAATGTATATTAAGATAATACAAATCAAGTCATTTTTAGCTCTACCAATATTAAATCAAATAATGGAAACTATATTTACTGGGCTTTATTTATATTTAAATGGATGTAAGATGTTTGCTATTTTGTACCAAATTCATGCACTGAAATAAGAAATGTAATACTGTAATAAAAAAATGAAATGTGGTGTTTCCATTATTTGATCTTAAGATAACATTAAAGAACAGAGTGTGAATCAATTCAGAATCGTCCATGTTCGCATCGCCTAAGAAACCTAAGAAATGTTTTTGCCCCAACCTCTAATATTTGTTCTATCCCACTAAGAGCAATAACACCAAGATAAAAACAACAATAATAACAATAAACATATTAAATAATTTCTGTCATTTTTATTTTATAATTGTTTATAGCTATCATAGACATTGCATACAATAAAGATGCTTTTGTTGTTACTTATCTCATGTCTGGCCTGGCTGGATCATGTGGATTTAGGATGTAGAGTTTCTACTTCATCCTCATCCAGTGAGGTTAGATTTTAGTAATTGATGTCTCATGGAGATTGTAAAACCAAAACTTCATCAGAAACAAAAAAACAAAATACAAAATAATTTTCAAATTATGTCTTGTTTCAGAGTAGTTTTCTGGTTTGGAGATTTGAATTTCCGTATTGAAGACTTGGAGATGGATGTCGTCAAGACAGCTATTGATAGTAACAAATATTCTGTGCTGTGGGAAAAAGATCAGGCAAGCTTTTCCAAGTATTTGTTTTGCTTTTTTTGTACTGTATTCCATCCCCAAATATTTTAGAACTGAACAATCTCACAGCTTGTTTTCTGGTACTAGCTCGAACCCACATGCTAAGATGTTTCTCTACTTCAGCTCCACCAAGCTTTTCTTCCATCCCCAGCCCACTGTACTCAGACCACAGAGGGCAGTAACTTTCTCACCCTGTAATCCTAGGCTCAATGTGGGACTGGTCTTCTAAATGAGAAGATCATCTAAAGTTGTAAAGCTGCTTTGAGACAATGCTCCATTGTGAAAGCACTATAGAAATCAATCTGACTTTAATAATAATCTTGTTTTTTCCATTCTCCAAAGCTGCTGCAGTTATGTTGCCTTTTGTACATAGCTCCAGGGGCATTCTTCATGAAGCAGCTTTACCAAACTTATCAATATGGCTAATGTTATCTAACGACAACGTTATTGTTACATCCGGCACAGGCGTAAGAAGCAATCGCAGGTCTTTATTAAAGCCAGGTAAACAGAGCTAAAACTTAGCTTTAAACCTAATCATGTCATTCACCTGTGGAATGTTTTTGAGCATTCCTCAACTTTCCCAGTCTTTTGAGGCCCCTGTCCCAACGTCTTTGGAACATGTTGCAGGCATCAAATTTAAAATGAGTGAATATTTGCAAAAGAAAAAAAGGTTTATCCGTTTGAACATTAAATATCGTGTCTGTAGTTTATTCAATTGATTATGGGTTGAAAAAGATTTGCAAATCATCTTATTCTGTTTTTATTTATCTTTTACAAAACATCCCAACTTAATTGGAATTGGGGTTGTATGCTTATGTTTATTACTTTATAATCTTGATGAATTTTTATGAATTTATAAGCTCAGAGACGCAGTGGGAGTCTGTAATTTGCCTGTTTGTTGTTCTTTACCATTATTTTTCATATAGCTAAACATGGCCAAAGAGAGTGAGACCATACTGGAAGGTTTCCTGGAGGGACCTCTCAAATTCCCTCCTACTTACAAGTTTGATGTGGGAACAAACACTTATGACACCAGGTAACTAAAAAGCTATATGTACTGTTCCAAAATTGCTGTTTATTATTTATTTGCAAGCTATTTTAATTAAATAGGCTATTTTGAATGGTTGCATTAGAAGTGGTAAGATGGGTAGTGTCTGGTCAGTAACAAGGTCAGTTATACCAGAAATGAAGAGCACCAAAAATGTCATGTAGAGGTGTCCAGTACTGACACACTGATTTACTCACTGGTCCTTGTCACTTCCAAAAAATGTTTCTAGTGGGAAGAAACGTAAGCCAGCATGGACCGATCGTATTCTCTGGCGTTTGAGACCAACAGCACCACCTAGCTTTATATCCATGCACAGCTCTGCATCTGGTCTAACTAGCGGCACTCAGGTTACTCAGCACTTCTACCGGAGCCACATGGAATACACCATCAGTGATCACAAACCTGTGTCCTCCATCTTCACTCTGCAGGTATGTTGGAGCATGACTGGAAAGCAGAGGAAGTGCCCTGTTGTGTCGGAACATGTCAAATCAATTTTAACGTATTTTTTTCAGTTTGCATATAATGTGGACATTCCTTTGGTAACGCTCATTGTTGAGGACGAATGGAGAGATATAACTGATGCTGTTGCCAAATATAAAGTAGCACCAAACTACCCCAAAAGTTCCTGGGACTGGATTGGTCTTTATAAGGTACATTTTTAAACATTTTTTCTAATAAATAAACACATAAATAAATAAAGGCATGAACTTGTACGTCTGCAATATTTCTTAAGATGTGTTAGCATGTGGGAAATCTTGTCCATTTATCCAGAAGGACATTTGTGAGGTCAGACATTCTTCGGGTTAGGTCATCCCAAGTTTGATGGGGTTGAGGTCAGGGCTCTGTGTGGATCAGTAAAGTCCTTCCACACAATTCCTTCTCCAGTCATGCTGGAACATTTTGGCCTTCCCCAAACTTTGAAACATACAAAATGTCTAAAATATTTTGCTATGATGCAGCATTAGCGTTTCCCTTCACTGGAACTAAGGCCAACCCCTGAAACAACCCCATGTGATCTGTCATTTTGTTGGCTATGTTGCTGTGGTTTTTAAACACTTCCAGTTCTCAATAATACTGTTCAAAGTTGATCGTTAAATATTTAGGATGGAGTCAGTAATGTATAAAGTACCTGAAAGCCATACTTGAGAAAAAGTACAATACAATTAAATTCAATTCAATTCAGTTTTATTTATATAGCACTTTTTCACAATGGTGCATTGACAAAGCTGCTTTACAATATTATTTTATAAGGCCAATCCCAAGTTGAGCAAGCCTAGGGTGACAGTGGCAAGGAAAAACTCCCTGAAAATGGTAGGAAGAAACCTCGGGAGGACCATGACTCAACAGGGGCCACGTCCTCCATGGGTGGCCTAGATGTTAATTAAATAAATACTAAACGTATATTAAATTATAGCAAAATTAGGTAAATAATTTAAATCAATAACAAATTAATAATAACATTTAAATGAGTCATAAAATAAATAAACTAAATTATAAAACAAAATAGATATAGAATGAGTCCTCAGTGGGAGGTCTCCTAATGTCCAATGATGGAGGGAGATGCAGGACTGGTCTGCAGTATGAAGCAGACAAGTATCTTACCAGAAATGTTAAAGTCAACTCTTAAAATATACTGCTCAAACATTAGGGGATATTTCAAAGTGAAATATCAGAACAAAAAAATATTTTATGTTGTAAACAATTAATATAAGAATGAAAATTGATAAAGGTGGAAAATCTGGACTCCCTAAGTCCAAATTTTTTTTTATTTTATCTATTTTTCTTCCTAGTAAAACACATGTTCTTTTTGTCAGTAAAAAATGCCTATTAAAATAATTCAGTAATGAAATGAAACTAAAAAAGTGCAGTTTTCAGACTTGTTGGAATTTAATCTTGCCCTTCATGTCCTGAAGACGTCCTGCAGTGCTAAAAAGCCTTTCACATGCTGCTGAGGCAGGTAAAGGTGTGTCCAGCTTTACAGACAGCTTGCATAGGATTTCAGCAATTCCAAATTCAACGATTGTGGGTCTCAGTACTTTTGTCCATATAATGTCAAATATATTATGAATGAATGAATGTGTGCTTGCACCAGATACCCTGTTGGGCTTATGTGTTTTTGGCTTTTTGTTTTTGGAGGTTGTTTAGATTATAGGGAGGGCACATTTCTAAACCAGTTTGCTTTTAATCTGACTTAACTTTTAGACTTTTATTAGACTTTTAGATATTTTATTATGGGATATTTAATTTTGAAATATTGTCTATCTATGGCCTTAATTTTTATGAGCAGTATATTTTAATTCATTTGTAGTTTGATCCTGGTGTGCATCACTGACCCTGATAAAGGGCAGTTCATTTGATTTAATTCTAAATAAATTTAATCAGACTATTAGTATTAGGAAAAGAAAAGCTTTAAGGTAATGTCTGTTGTTAATCACATACTACAATTAAAAGTGGTGTATCTATTATTTATAATGCTTTTACAGGTTGGATTTAAACATCATAAAGATTATGTATGTTACACTTGGGCTAAACAGGAAGAATCAGATTTCCGGAGACAGGAACATCATGTAAGACACATATCTATAAATAAATGTGTACTTTAGTATTTAAACTAGCATGCATATGCATAAATATGGGTCAGAATTATCAGTTTGTTTTTATGTCTTCAGTTTGTCTTTGCAGAAGAAGAGTTGCCAAAAGAGTCTGGGGACTACATCCTGGCTTATTATAGCAACAATTTGAACTGTATTGTTGGTGTTACAGATCCATTCCAGGTAAATTTTAACTAATAAACATCTGTAGCTCATCGATAATCATCTTTCATTTAATCAGACTCTTTAGTAAAATTTGCAATTGAAATCAATTGAGTGGTTGAAGGTTTGAATTCAGTTGAATTTGATTTTGATAAACGACATTCTCTAATTCTGATTAGTGGTATTTTAGATACACTGTTAAAAATTGCCTTTCTTTAACAACCTAACATGTCAGATGTTTTTGAGGGATTTACATATATCACATATGTAACATATGATATGCTCATAGAACCAGAGGCAGTACTTCCCAAAGTCAGAGTTCCAGCATGTGGTATAAATAGAGCCTGTTATTACACAACTGACAGTCTTTAGTACTCAGGTGACAAGCTGCACAGTCATGGCTCACTCTGGTCTGAGGAATCATGGGAAATAGAGTCCCAGATATCCTTGTGATTGGAGAGAAGTTCCGATGCATTTTTGCATTCTTAGCATTCCTTTCTATCCCAACCCTGACTATAAGTTGTAAAAACACGCCCTGTAAGACTTGGAAGGTCCAGGAGGAGTCAGAACTGATCTTCAACGACTCATCATTGAAATGTTTGGACACAGTTTCACAAAGATAAAAAACTGAATGATTAATTGATGAACTGATGAATTTGCTTGCAGATCCAACTTCCATCAGGTGTGACTGGACTCAGTCCATCTGACAGCTCAGACTTCACCTCTGAGGAGGAGGTGAAACAGAGCAGCAGCATTAGCAGCCGAAGTGCCACACCAACTGAAGAGCAGAAGGAAAACGTCCACCAAACCCATTCCATAGGAACCATGCCACATTCCCCCTCCAGGCTAGAGAAAAAGGCTGACTCGTCAGTGGTTTGAAACATAACTTTGGGAACATAAGAAAGCCACAGGGATCCTGGATAAGCACACTGTTTAACAAGATGCTACTGATATGCAAGCTGACATTATTCGACCCAGGGTTCTGTGATGTTGTGAGTTTGCTGTTCCATGAGGTTGTTTGTTATGCGGAAAATATTATCTTATATGTTACAGAGGTAGGCCTTTAGTAACTCTTTCCTGGAGTTGTGGTCTGTGTCTGAACCTTAGAATAGTGGTGGAATTTCCATATACTCTTTCCATTTTTCTTAATGTAAAACAAAATTGATGTTACCAAATAGTATAGAAAAGACACAAGAAATAAATGTACTTTTAAATATTTGTAATTACAACAGAAGCTGATGATTATATCTGTGGTATGTACCAGGCACTGTAATTTATTTCAGTGTTTCTCAAGTCTCCATGAAACTGTCAGGTTGTATTTGCCCAATCACACTGTGTAATACACTAAATCAAATGAGTTGGCAGCATCCCCCAGTCAAGTGTGGAGTGTGTCAGGATTTCCTTAGTAAGTGGTCTGCATTTTTTATCAATGTGGAAACTGGTTGGATGAGATTAAGTTGAGATTGTTACGAGGCATACCTCAAATTCCCAGTCCGCTCGTGACACCGTTTATATTTGGTGCTTAATTGACGACGTGATAACGAACATCTGGGGTCTGTACTATATAAGTACGAGCCCCAGTGCTGTCCGGTGCCACGTCGTCACAGAGCATGCGGTCCCTCGCTCGTGTCCCTTAATGTGCCATAGTGAGTGCTATAAACCAAAGCACGTCGCCTTCGTTCAGTAATTTGCTGCCTGACTGACGCACGTTAGATCCAGAGATTCAGGGTTTCCCATCCCGTCCACGCTCTGTCCCTACCGAGCCTTACTCCAGCCGGCTGCGCACTCCAATTGAGACGCGCCCCGACTCGGCTTCCTCGTGCGCTTATGCCGCCATTGAGCTCACGCTCCTCCACGCCACTTGATTTGGAAAGCATCCCAAATCGGCGCCTTCTCGAGCTTACCGCACGTCACGCCTAGTGCCGCTGATTCACGTTCACGCCAGCTGTGGGTGCCATTCCCATTCGGGATGCATAACAGCTTTGTGAATTTTTCCCTTTTTGTTTTTGTAATTTGGAGAGACTTTTTCTCTGCCTCTTTTGTTATTTCCCCATTATTTTTATACGTCATGGGATTCCTTCATTACTGCATCCTTGGGTCCTAACCACATATCATAACAGTGATACTTTGTGTTTATAGTTAATTTACACAGAAAGTAAGGGATGATTTCCTTTCTCTCACTCACACATATTCGATTGTTAGATATAGTAGATTGTTGTGTAAATCAACAATTAGCCATTTCTGTTTTGAATCATATCTAAAACCCCAATTCCAATGAAGCAGGGACATTGTGTAAAACATAAGTAAAAACAGAATACAATATGTGTAAATCCTTTTCAACCCATATTCAACTGAATACACTACAAAGACAAGATATTTAATGTTCAGATGTACATTTTTACAGTGAATATTTTTTGCAAATATTCACTGATTTGGAATTTAATGCATGCAATGTGTTCCAAAAGAGTTGGGACAGGGACATTAGCACTGTGTTACATCACCTTTCCTATTAACAATACTCAATAAGTGTTTGAGAACTGAGGAGACTAATTGTTGAAGCTTCATAGGTGGAATTTTTCCCCATTCTTTCTCGATTTACAACTTCAGTTCGGAGTCTCCACTGTCGTATTTAACGCTTAATTAATGCCACACATTTTTAATGGGAGACAGGTCTGGACTGCAGGCAGGACAGTCTTGTACCCGGACTATTTTCCTATGAAGCCATGCTGTTGTAACATGTGCAGAATGTGGCTTGGAATTGTCTTGCTGAGATAAACAGGGACGTCCCTGAAAAAGACGTTGTTTGGATGGCAGCTTATGTTTCTCCAAAACCTGTATGTACCTTTCAGCATTAATGGTGCTTTCACAGATGTGCAAGTTACCCATAACATAACAAACACACCCCCATAGCATCAGAGATGCTGCCTTTTGAACTCTTGCACTTTTCATTGGATTTGGGGTTCTAGGTTCAGAAGACAATGCAGACATATAATTGACAGTTTGCATGATATACTGATTCAAGTAGTTTTTTTCATTACGTCCTTAGTGTACTATTTGATATTTTCGCACACCTTCTTACTTCTTATTTTAGAAAATATTGATTCTTTAAACATATAGTTATTTATATAGAATTTATATTTATATACTTATTTATAGAATTATCTCACATTATGTTAAGTGGAAAATTTGAATAATCAAGTTTTCACATGAAACGCATTTTTAAACCTCTTGCAGTAGCAATCTAATACAAATACAAACTGTAATGCTACTTACTGATTCAGGATAGTCCACTACATGTTTAAAGTTTAAAAACAAACAAAAACAGGTTTTTAAAAAGACGGTACTATATAGCACCATGTATAATCAAATCTATATCTTTGAAAGGGGGACAAATGAAAGCTTTCTTTTTTCAGTGCTTGTGCACATACATTTGGGGATCTGGTAGTGCCTACCAAGTGAGATCACAGACCTACTGTGAGATCTTTACTTCATCTGAGTAACTCCCTCCATGGCTTGAGAACTATGTTTGTGTAGTTGTAGATGGGCAAATTGTAAATTGCAAGCTATGGATCTGCTATCATCCAGGGCTGCATAGAACACAGAGAACAGAACAGCAGAGTGAATAAAGACGTCCATCTGTGGTCAAGCTAATTGCTTACTAAAGTGGAATATTTAAGTTATACACAGTGTATTGGACTATATTATTAATTATGCCCAAAATATCTCTATATATTATCTATATAAATATAGAGCATCATTAAAATAAATAGTCCAAAATATGTACACACTCATTTATTGCTTCATACATTTTCTTACAAAAAAGACAACGTGCAGTGAACTGATTTAAATTAAAAAAACAACAGACATATTTTCACATTCGCAATTTGATACACTTACCACAAACAATACACTTACCACAGTCTTTTCCAACCTGGGTTTTTTAGTGCATGACTGGCAACAAAACCTGGTGAACAGTGAAGAGTGGCTCCTTATGATTTAAAGGAACAGGACGGCAGGTTGTGAACCAGAGAGTCTCAGCACTGGAAACCAGTGCTTTACTAACTGTACTACTCCGGTTAATTTTCCACCTTTGGCACCTTTCAGATTACATGTTTTTTACATGGAATGCAAAGCATTACCTCGTTTAAGAGCAAGCCTGCCCTATTCCATTGTGCACTGTGGATCATGTCTCTGTTAGTTTGAAAATAAGTTGCTGGTTCATGTTTCTATTTCACCGTGCAGGAGGTCCTGGTTATGATTGTGAAGGATTATTTGTTTATTTGGTTTATTTAACATTGCTATCGGCATCAGTGGCCATTTCAGCGACACACACAAGGTTATCTCAAGATTAGCCATATACAGAATATATAAGCTCAAATCAATGCCAGTTTAGCATAATCAGTGATAATCCTAACACGCATGTCTTTGGACTGTGGAAGGAAACTGGAGTAGCCGGAGTAAACCCATGCAGACAGGATGAGTACATGCAGACTCCACTCCTTAAGGAAGAGAGATTAGGAGGAGGGGTAGTATGGTGATATGGCACACATGGTATGGCTATGGCATAGGAGGAGATCAATAGATTAAATTTATAGCTCGATACACTCACCATGAAATATTTCAGGATATTTTAGGAAAGCAGGACTTTGTTTACAAAACACTAAGGGAGTACTTTCGGGGGAATATACCTTTCTGATTTCCATTCACAAGAACATGTGGTGTACGGAATTTATTATTGTGCTTTATACAGTGTTAAATAGAAAGCGTAGATTGCTAAAAATGGAGTGATTTACAGCTATATTTAAACTATAAAAAGCTAGATGGTTAGAACAGAAGACAATCATTGTCACATACTGTATGTGAAATATTGAATTATATGAACTGTATGTATTGTAAAGTGGTGTTCTAATGGCCTGTGTCAACAGAAATATTAAAGACATTTTAAAGCGGATGTTTTTCATTTTGATTTATAAATGGGAACCATTTATTTAGGATAGTCCTCTTTAAATATGTTGTATTTTGTTCATGTGCATTCACATCATGTTTAATATTATGGCTTTCTGTAAATTATTCAATTACTTTTACAATAGTTTGTAAGAATCATAAACCACTTTCACTTTCTTATCTTATCTACTTTCTTATGTGCCTGGACAGGGTCGTGGGAAAGCCAGCTAGCATGGCACAGCTCACAGACCACCAAGGCACAAGTGTATTAGAAATACACTTAAACAATAGTGTCCAGAAGCCTAGCTTAGTTCTAATTCTGGTTACTTCTCTGTCCATGTTAGAATCAAATGCGCTCAAGAAGTGCGACTCTGTCTGACAGATGGTGGATTGTTCTAATGCAGTACTTGTAGTACAATAGTACAAATTACTATTAAACTTAAAACTTATTAAACTTATGAAATTCTCAAAGCACCTTTGCAAATATAACCCTGACAGGCTTTACCTAACGGTCCAACAAACCTGACCTGATGTTACATGTGATGTCAGAATTCAGTGAAATTACATTGGTAGAAAAAAAAAAATAATAAAAAGAAAAAAAAACAACTTTATCTGGACTGGCAAAATGGTCAAAAATTGTTTGCATCATAACTGCAGTGCAAAGAAGCAAAATTCTTCTCTCCAAATCTTTAAGTCTAGGCTAAAAACATTCTTATTTAGTCAGGCTTTTAGTTAGATTTAGACTAGGACACATGGCTCAGGTTGGCTCTTGCCTCTTGTCAGTGTTTACTTCTGGTTCTCCCCCTTTAGCTATGCTGCTATAGTTAGTGCTGCTGGAGTGCAGTGATTGTTAATAGACAAAGGCCTGTGGTAGCCTAGTGGTTAAGGTACTGGACTAAAAGGTCCAGGGTTCAAATCCCACCTCTGCCAAGCTGCCACAGTTGGGTCCTTGAGCAAGACCCTTAACCCACAAT
>JAUZST010005243.1:0-15718 GCA_034779995.1 Parotocinclus haroldoi
CACACACACACACACACACACACACACACACACACACACACACACACACACACACACACACACACATATATATATAGAAGGACTGGATATATATGGTTAGAAGGACTGTGGTAGCCTAGTGCTTAAGGTACTGGACTCTGGACCAGAAGGTCAAAAACCCATAACCCACAATTGCTTGGATTGTAAGACTGTATTAATTGTAAGTCTCACTTGTAAATGTAAAAGTGTATATTCCATGTATATAATAGGATTTCAGATTTTTCAATAAAAAACAAATAAAAAGGCAGGTCCATCTCACCATTCAAAGAATGGGTAACAAACTGGTGATTGTAAAATATTATATAAATATTCATTTCTTGATCAACCAACCAAAATTAAGAATGGCTCCTGTCTACATTCTTTCATGCCCCTTCTGATGATATTTTGAAGGGCTTGTTGAGTTTATTAACAAAATGACTGTATAACTAAGTTTCATTACGAGGGCTTGCTGATAATTATCCTACTTCTTTTTGGCATACTAAAGAAGGAAACTTTCAACTTCCCAATATGGTTAACCTACAATGTGATAAACCACTGTCCCACTGCCTTCCAAAAGAAATTAAAGGCCTCTTTTACATGTATGTGTGTGTGTGTGTATATATATATATATATATATAAAACAATAATAAAAAACAATATATGATGGTGAATGCTATAGTGGTTAACCTTGCATATGCTCTACTTCTACTGATATTAACAAGAATTGCTCTGCAGAGGATGGAGTGGTAATTAATCTTTCAGTATTTATTTTTGGAGCAAAGTGCATCAGTGCGTGGTGGAGTACAACACTGAACTGACCTTACCACAGGTCCAGATGCCAACTGGGGAATCAATAGTAATGTTCTCGTTTACAGGAACACTAAAGTGAGTTATTCATGCCATTCTGAGAAATAAAAAAAACAGCTTAGAAAAAAAAACTATTTTCGGCATATAAACTTTGTTAGTAGGTTCACTCCCTAAGAGCTATGTCTACTGGTGTACTGGAGGGTACATTTTGCTTGTAATTTTGAAACCAAAATGTACCTGTACACTACCATTTTTTCCTTTTATAATCCCGTACATACATCTGGCAGCATTTATGTACATACAGTATATTTAGTACTTATTCATGTTTCTTTAAAATGTTGCCTGGAGGTGTAAACTGTTTTAATTCCCTAGTATTCCATACTAAACCATATGCACTCATAGCACAACTCATCATCACCGGTGGATGAAGAGTATGTTGCCATTGGCCATCCTGTAAGAGCCCCTATAAAATACAGCATAGAAAGGGGGTTACAAATGTGTATAGTATTCAGAGTTTTACTTAAAATATACATTCTTGGTTTATAACAAGCTTCTTTATTGGGGGCAGAGCATGACTACAGTCAGCTCAAACCCTCTTATTTTGCAGCTATGACTTCACAATATGTGCATTATAATTGCAGTGTCTTGTTTAAAAATGCAAGGACATCACAGGAAAATAAGTAATCTTGAATCCAACATAAGTTGCTCTAAACTCTCTAAAATGTACTTTTATGCATCAATGCTGTCATCACAGAAGTGTAAATACATTTATTTTTGTAAAATATTGTTCAAAGCGACATTTGTTCATCTTAATCTATATTGTAGTCCGAAATAAAGATTTAAGTAATTCCTTGACCATGTGGTTCTATCAGCAATTGATGAATAACGGTTCTTCAATGCAGTAAAGAAGGAAAGAATATTTGTTAAGCTTAAACTTGATCCTTTATCTTTGACAGACTGACATTAATTTACATGTATGTCATCTGGCAGATGCTCTTATCCAGAGAGACTTAAAATTCATTCATTCTTATAAGCCAAGCACTCGTGGATTAAGGGTCTTGTTTGAGGCCCAACAGTGGCAGCCTGGTAGGGGTGGGATTTGAATCCTGGACTTTCTGGTTTATAGTCCAGTACTTTAATCGCTAGGCCACCACAGTCCCCACCATGTCGCTCCACATTTAATGGTTAATTGTAGGGGAAGGAATATGCAAACCCCATCCAATCTTTATCTGAAGAACATTGTTTTTAAACAATAAATAAATTTATCACATGATCTGATTCTCTGCCCACATTTGCTTCCCAAAGACGCAACCTTTTCTTAAAACTCCTTTTGTATCAAATCATTATTATAATCTCCAGTTTGAAATACATTATTCTTTCTTTTTGTTTATGCTCTATTACTAGTGTTATGACAGTGTTTGTGTGTACCTCAGGAGTGTATTTCAGGTTCCAGTCCAGAGATTCCTCCCTGTCACTCTACCTTAAAATGAGACCCCTGACAGAGAAAATGGATGATTTTCTTCCTGTGCTGTGTTTGCGGTTTGGTTGATATTTTGTACTTAGATATTCTGCGTACGACCTTGGACTGTGTTTGAACTTTTACTGCTGTGATTTGAGAGCTATTTGTAAATAATGTTATTTGTAGTATTTTAAATAATTTATGCTGCTTGTACCAGTTGTAGGGAGTGGCTGCCATTTTGTTTTGCTCTTTTATTTTGGTCTTTGTCTTTCCAATTAGATAGTTAAGGAAGGTTGGTGTATTTTTAGTTTATGTCTGTTAGTAAAGCCTGTACTGGTAAATCCACTATTTTTGTAAATAAACTTGTGAACTTTGATTTACCCTGGGCCAGGGGGTTGCATTTATTAATATCTTTTTTGAAAAAAAAAATGTACGGCCTAACCTAGACTAGTTTATAACATTAGCTTGTAACACGAGCCACGGGCAATTGAAGCCAAAAAAATCAATACCCTTTCAAAAGTGAGACCGCTGGAATTTTTTTCCAAAGATGTCACTTTTGAAAAGACACAGATACTTTTCAACCTCAACTGGCCACAGCCTGGCCAACACCTGTCCCGACCTGCACCTAGTATATTATGGTAAAATAAAGTGTCCCCTCCATTAATTTAATGAAAAAAAACCTTTCACTTCCTTTAAAATAGACTGATATTCTGATTAGAAGGCTGCTTTATAACCATGTTTTTGAGAAGAATCTATTTAGAAAAAAAGTACAGAAAAGCACACAAAATTGATCTAATTTGCCATTTGCTTTTACAAACTTCCCATTGGAGAATTGCTAAAATCCACCCCTCAAATTATACCTTTCGACATCATCCATCTAAATATGATAAAGTTATCCATGCTGAATGAATACATTTCCATTAAAATATCCATTGGGAGTATGCAAATCTCAGAAGTTTCGTCCAATCTCTCAATTTTCATCCAGTTTTAAATATTATATTACTTATTACATATAAGTCTTTAGGGTTTAGATAAATTATTAAGTCAATTTAGATTTTTTTGCAAAAGAGCCTTTTGCCAGAGCCCCTCACAAAAGAATTTGACCAGAAAAAATATCACAGATACAAAAAAAGGTAAGTATCCTATTGTCTGCCATGTTATAAAATCAATGTGACTGCATTTTTTTCTTCACAGTCCCAAAATTTCCCCAGGAAAATAAAAACCTCCATGCGTGTTAAAGTGCTCTAATTTTGTCTCTTCTGAACATAAAAAAAAGTTCTATTACCTAGTACCTAGTCAACTTCACAGGCTTTTAGGCAGGTTCAGTTTTAAACATTATCTAATTTATGGAGGTTAACATACTGTATTTCTGCCTAACTTAATTAGTGTATTTGCTAGTCTACTTTGGTGTTGATCAATTCATGTTGATGATTGACTTGATTAATGTAGATTGTGATTTCCTACCAGGTAATGTAGCAGTGTTTAAATCCCACCTCTACCAAGCTACTTCAAACTTCATTATGATCATTTTTGTAGCAGTATACTGTGCATTGATTTAATACTACTTCCTGCTCAGGTCTTTGGCACCTATACCCAGATATTTGAGCACCACAAGTGGAAAAGTTAAAACCAATTAAAATTGTATTAATTCCAAATAATTGTGAATTTGTTTTAAATATCAATAGTGGAATAAACCAAATGAACCCAAAATACAGTTTCATTACCTTTTATCCATGTTTCAGCAATCCTGGAGTTGATTGTTAACAGATTTGTACAGATCTAATAGTTCAGCTGATCAAATTGAAGGGGACATGCACAAGAACACCGGGAGCATATAAACAGAATTGGATATAGGAGGAAGAGAGGGAGGCATAACAATCTATCATGTCTGCCCACTCTAGCAGGCTACGATTGCATTAATTAGATGAAAATCACAGCTCTCAATGTCAGTAAGAGCTGAACCATTTTGACAGCTTCAGTGCTTTTCTCTAAGCAGGGTGATACTTGGCTAGGCTGGACTTCTACTGCCTTTATTCACAGTCTGAATCCTGGGAAAGAGAACATAATAGATAGGATGGACCTTTCCGAAGGATGGACCTTTCACTTTTCTGATATGCTACGCACAAGCAGTTAGAGTGTTAGATGGAGGCTTAGTATCTGACAGTATACGTCATGTGCGCTAGGTTCTGGGCTCCGTAAAAGCACTTGAGAAATGCCCCTCCTTATTTGCCAATATAACCAGTCATGACATTAACGGCAACCAAAATTTTCATAACCCCGATTCTCACTGTCATAGCACAGTCATCTCTAGCATGCAAGAAATGATGAATATAAGCTGTATGTGGTAGCTAGGGATGTGGTTTACTGTGGGTTGCAGTGGGAGCAAGTGATTACAGAAACTACTTAGCTGAGTTCAGTTCTCTGGACAGAAAATTAGTCGTGCTACGTGTTTAAGGTGGTAGTAATGTCTGACTCATACAGATGGCGTGGCACAAAGATGATCAACCTATAAATACCTGTGGTGAGATGGTACAGTGCAGTTTCACAACCAAAATTGCATGTGGTTGTGTCGAATGCCATAGTGTGTAAATGGCATACTGGTTTACCAGCAATGTCAAAAGTCCCATCTAATAGGTAACTGTCTGCTCACTAGAGCTAACAAATTTGCCCGGTTCCAGACAGCAAAAAGGCACAAACATTGGTCTATTCATTACTGTGTTTATGCCTGCATTTGAATGCGTGGAACATGAGGTTCAAACTGGATGAGGTTCTGTGATGTTCTGGTGGTGTTGTAATTACACAGAAATTGGTTAAGATTAAAGAAAATGTGAACCACATTGCCTACACCGAGTTGTTGGATGACTAGGTTTTGCCTTTTATTCATTATCTTACCAAGGAACATCCAAGATGACAATTCTCATGCTCACAGGGCTGCAAACGTCATTAATTGGGATGTTTAACATCCAGGAGCAGTCACACATCTGGACTGGCCTGCAAAACTCCCTAATGGTAATCCTTTTAAAAATCTGTGAAACGCCAGGGAAGGCATCCACAATATCTGGCCAAACTACACTTTTTTGCGAAAGTGACTATATCCACAGGTGATTATTTTTTTTATATTATTATGTATTTATGTTTATACATTTAGCAGGCACTCTTATCCAAAACGACTTGCAACTGATACAGCCTTACAGTTGTAGGTTAAAGGTCTTTCTCAGTGGTCCAAGTGACAGCTTGACAAAGGTGGGATTTGAACCCTGAACCTTCTGATCCACAGTTCAAAACCTTATCTGCTAAGCCCACACATTCCCACATGCTGATGGGACCTGAAGGGCATCTCCCATTGAAATCTCTTAAGTGTCTGAAGCTGGAGTTACAGCTGGATCTGTAATATGACCAGCACCTGGTCAAAGACAATAGTTCAAGCTTGATTTTTTTAACCAGGTTTGAATTATTAAACTAAACCAAGGTCATTACCTTGATAGTTTCACTGGGATAAGTACTACATCTGTCCATCTGTCCACACACTAAAAAACTCAAGCCTGGAAGGAAAATGCCAAAAATGATCACTATTGTTCATTCTGTGTTACCACAATTCAAAACTTGGATTATTTGTAACTTTTTAATCTTATTGAATATAAGCATCATTTAGATCCCACAATAACCTACACATTGGTATTTATTCAACACTACAACATGACAAAACCTAAATGTAAATATCTTTGTAGATCTTTTCCATAGATGCTTTTGGACTCTAAGTGACCCTGCACATGGAATATATCCTGTCACTGAGTTTGGTGTGCCAGAAATTCATACCTGCACTGTGCATTCCACTAAACAACAGATGCAGAAAAGTGCTGTTTCTTACTGTGTGTGAAAGCCGCTTTAATATAAACACAGCTACCCATGCCCCATAAGACTTAACTAAGGGACCTCTTCTTTAATTAGAAACTGTTATTGTGATAGAAGCCACCCAGTTTTATTGCTCCTACCTAATAGATTTAAACTTATGTTTGGTCTGTGTCATTTTCAAAATTAGAATGAAATATAAGCACACTGAATTAGGTCGTCACAATGCTAAATCATTAACCTACCTACTGAAATTTGGGCTAAAGCTCTGAATATGTACATGATGCATTGCTGTTTTTTATATCCTGAACTCTTTTTGTTTAATTGTATTAACACTCATTTCAGATTAGAATATTAGACTCTGAGAATAAATGCATGTGTTACTGAATAACAATGGCACATTAATATCTAATATCTAATGTTTAAGCTACAAAGGCTTTAGTCTCTGTGAGCACAACTTTCTTTTGTGTGTGTGAGAGAAAGAAAGAGAGATATAGAGAGAGAAAAAGAAAGAGATTTTGAACATTGCTCCATTTAGGATGTTCTCCTTAGGTCACTGGATGACAAATGAGCTTAATCTGAGGAGCCTGCTTGCCCACTGAATATTGATGAATGCTGAAGGCTTGTTAACCTTTTTAAAAGTACTAAGATCTTACATATGAAAACCATATACAGAATACGTTTATTTATATAGTGTACTGTATAGTATAAACTGCCATGTGATATACATTTATAAATTATATAATATACCACAATTATAATCATTAGTTGAAATATTGAGTTTTGACTTGTGTACTAATTTTATGTGTTTATGCTCCTCTGGGTGTCTACTCACTCGTGTTTCCACTCTAAATCAATCTGAGAAAATGATTTTTATTTCAACCTTCTTTTTCTGCCTATTAACCGTGTAATCTATATTACCTTTCTCTTCGTGCTTATTCTGCAACCAAACAGCCCCTTTCTTCAATAAGAATTGTGTGTGTAACAAAAGGTAAGTACCTGCTTAATAACCTAGGTGGTGACCTGCATGTTATTGGAAACAGAATGATGGGGATATTACACCTAGACGAGGAAATGTCAGGATCTGGGCTTACTTGGTAAGGTGTGTGACCCCAGTTATTAGCAGCGGCTGAACAAAATGGCACAAATGTCACCGGCTGGAGAGATGTAGTGTAGCGAGCTTGTGGAAAATGGATAAATATGAGCAAAGGAGGTGTTACTGACACTAACAGATGCATCAGATTTCACCTGTGGTAATGGGAGGTCATTGAATAGTAGCAGGGGGAGAAAGCTGTTGTGCATTGACATTTTCCCAATTGACCCCAGGCACAGCAATGACGGGCCATTTTATGCTGCTTTTCTGGCTCACTATCCTAACAGCTGTAGTTAGAATGGAGATGTATTACCGTGACTACAATTTAAATAAGTTGGAAAAAAAAAATAAAACAATAACTATCTACTACCCGAATATAGAACTTTTAAACAGTGCAAGAAACATTTTGTTCATATTGTTCCATAAACAAAAAACAAAATGAAGTGGTTTATTGTATAGGTACTTAGATCTGATGAACAAGCTTTATTTAGATGTGATTATCTGCTTCAACATAAAACATTCAATTGTATTTTAAAATACATTCATGATAATTATTGTACGTGTAGAATCGATATAACCAAGAGTTTGTGGACATCCAAGACAATACAAACAAAAACATGAGCCAGCCAAATTGCTCATTTAATCTGGCAAACTATATCTTTATGTAGTTTGTTTAGGAGGGCAGAGCAAAAAGTTAATGAACTGGCTTGTTAGAAGCCTATGGTAGTGTCATGTTGAGGGCCACTCACGTTTTGTACATCCCTTTCTACTGACGCTGATTGTCTATGGAGCATCATAGATCTTATATGATCAATTACAGGGTGAGTCAAAAGACAGCAGGACACATCCCATGCTGAATCGTGGACTTTTTGCAAAGGCTGACAAATCCAGTTTCTTCGCCAGTAGCGGTCTTTGGACGACTACTATGTAGTTTGTTTTCCACAGCCCCGTGTCTCTGAATTTGGCTATGAGGGACAGTGCTGTGTGAAATTGGTGGTCTTTTTGGGTGTCGGTTGTTGCACATCAGAATTGTCAATTCCATCTTCAGCTACCTGTGATGAACAACAAATGTTTAGAATTGTGTGTGTTGATAACTTTTAAATCACAAGAGATATTGCAAATCTGATTGATTTCTGAAACAATTCTGGTCCTCTTTGATTTGCTACATGACCACAATCCCATTGAAAAAAAAAAACTGTACTTGATGCAAAATGGCAGCTTTCAAGATACGCCCCATCAGCTCACCTTGCTGGGGTATTTAGAAATGTCATTATCCCTTTTGTTTCTGAAATAAAAGGGTGCCCTGTGTCTTTTGACTCACCCTATATAATGGTAAATGGTAATTATTCCATAACATTTGAATACAATATGGTTACTAGCAGAACCTGTATCTCACTCGTAAATTATTCCTATACAAGGACTGGCGTGTATGAGCTTTAGAAATCAAAAGTCTATAAGCACACTCGAGCTCTGAACAGCTGTGAAAAAAAACATAATCAATCAAACTGTAGGTCTAACTTTCCTGTTCACTGCCCCCTTCCCCTTACTGCCCCTTAAGGACTGGCACTAGCAATGTCCTTACTATAGCCCAGAGGAGGCTGTAATCCTGCCATGCAGGTACATGATGTATAACAGTTACATAATAAATACACAAACTTTTTTGTTGGTTCTGTATCAAACTTCAGTGAAATATCCTAGCTGGTCAGGAGCTAACTGAAATTGTCGCTGCAGGATATCTGGTGGTGTAAGAGGTCAACTGTAACATTTCATATTAATATGAAATTTCATATTAAACTCCAGAATATTTGGGGGCTCCAAATATTTTCTAAAGTATGAACTTAGTGAATGTGGTGGCCTAGAGGTTAAGGTACTGGACTATGGACCAGAATGTCCAGGGTTCCACCTCTGCCACAGTTGGGTCCCTGAGCAAGGCCCTTAACCCATAATTGCTTGGATTGTGAGATGGTATTATTTGCAAGTCGCTCTGAATAAGGGCGTCTGCTAAATGACATAAATGTAAATGTAACTGCACTTAAGGCTGCATGAAGAAGTCAGTGAATAAGAAGATTAAGTGAATTGAAAAAGTAAACAATAAAAATAACTGGCAATCATGTTTAGCGAGAAAGTGTAGCATAGTGTATAAGATAAATATAGCAATAAATTGCAGCATTAGGTTTGTGGCAAGTAAGTTAAGCAATAGAGCACAAAATGAAAAATGTGAGTTAGGTTTCACCGATGTGGTTTAAGTAATGGTATGAGGACTGAGGATGGAAGCACAGCTTGAGTGAATCCTGAACTGATACCAAAAGTAACAGTGTGAACTGGAACTGATACTGAAAGAACAGCTTAGAGAGAAAACAGAATATGTAGTTAGTAATTGTTAGGAATGCATAGTCTGTTAACAGAACACACTGGTACCAAGTGTAGCACAAGACTCCGGCAGCACCAAATGTAACAGCATTGGAAGAACCACAACGTCATACAGCCAAAAGTTTGATCCCAAAACAGGGATCAAATGAGATTGAATTAAATTGTCAATTAATTTAGATAAAGAAACGTACAGATTTCTTGTGATGTGAAATAATCGTTCATGAACCAAAGGCCTACAGGTACATTCCACATTCAGTGAACTAAATCGATGGAGGACACCTGCAGAGAGAGAGAGTTTGGCTTTTAATTAACCTCATGCTACAGTTTGTTTTTGTGCATAAAGATATATAGAAACTTTGTTGATCCCGAGGTTAATTGCAAAAGTCTAGCAACTATACCAGAAGATCTTAACTCATTCTGCAGATGTTCTTATTCAAAGTAACTTGTAATTGAGCTCAGCTATTTGGGGTTAAGGGCGTTCTTTAAGGGAACACTGGCAGCTTGGCCAAACCATATTACCAAAAATGACTTACAGTTGAGCTGAGCAACTAAAATTTAGGGGCATTTCTGAAGGGCTAAAAATGGACTGCTTGGCGGAAGCAGGATTTGAGCTTATACTATTCTGATTAGTAGTCCAGAGCATTTGAGATTCCATCAAGATAGCATTTTCAGTATTGTAGAGCATATAGTTTTCAAGCGTATGTGGTATTCCATCTTTCCCCAGTCAACTACAGTTCAAGCTTGAATGCTCCAAAATGGCTTTAGAGTCCCTGTGTGTCTCTTTTGGGGTTTACAGATATTAAGCGAAGAAAGCCTTTTTTCTTACATTCAAAATGTTTTTTTTTCACATAATATGGTTACTGTGGTTACTCCAGAACCTAGAGGTGATGAGCAAATAACAAGGGATTAACACGTACGACAAATTAATTATATTTTTTCATACATATAACACCTACACTCTTACCCAATAGGCTGTGCCCCTTGAGTCTTAGTTCTTCCAGGGATTTGCAAGGTGTTTTTTTTTATACTTTCTACTGTCTCTCTAAGCATGCTATTGATGAGTCTGCAAAATTACAGCTTCCAATGTAAGGTGTCTCTTGTAAGTACAGTACGTTTATACAACTCGTGACTTGAATTTGACTAAAACCATCCAATCAGGAGAGGTCATAATTTCTTGTCAGTCATGTTTTAATACATGCTTATGTGTATTTGCTTATATGTATTTGAATTTAGTTAATGTGTTACTCTGGGTGTTGAGTAAGCCACACATCATGCACATCTCAGGTCATGAAATACGCGTCTATTTCTCTATTTCTGTATGTCTTGTACTGTATGTTCATTTTCCATAAATATGTATCAGACTTTATTGTACGCTGAACAGAACAATGTGGCTGATTCCTAGCTGAGTCTCAAAAAGTGCTGTATTCTGATGCCCTTTGGATGGCAGTACAGTAATCCTTTGATTACTCTTTCTAAAACCTTTGAATTGAGTGCCTTAAGAGTTAATTCCAAATCCACTATTCAGTCCCGAAGCATTCAGCAGAAGAAATTAGTGAAACGCCACAGATCACATTATGATTTTAAAGCATTTGAAGTCATAAACGCTCATGTGTGACAGTAAAAGCCTGCTCTTTGGTTTTGGCTAAGTGGCATTAGGCACGTGTATTAATGTCATGTAAATGTTTCTGAAAGTAACAGAAAAGAAAAAAAGTACAGAGTGACTGCAGACTCACAAACATTAATAGTGAAAAGGTTATTGGGTATGCAGCTGGACTTTTTATATATTTTGTATGTAGTAAATGAGTACAGTGGGACCTCTGAATTCCAATGCTATTTCATTTGACAAATTCTGACATCAAACATTCTGTTTCTTTTTTTTTTGTTTTGTTTTGGTACCAAATTCAAACAAAACCACAGACTTCAAGCATTGGTTGTGTCTGAAGTTAATTTAATTTTGATTTGAATTTGACTGTGAATAAATGCGGTTTCAATTTCCAGTTACACTGTTATATGACTTAGATTCAGTTATATACGGTATACACTCACCGATCACTTTATTACATACACCTCCTCGTTTTTACACTCGCTGTCCAGTTCATCAGTTCCACTTATCATGTATACTGCTCACAAAAATTAGGGTATATTTTATTATGTAATATATTTTTTAAAAATATCCTCTAATTATTGTGAGCAGTATAGATGCACATTGTGATCTAGTTGGTGGACTCTTTATGTGTGACTGTGGTGTTTGAAATCTCCAGCAGCACTGCTGTGTCTGATCCACTCAAATCAGCACAACACACACACTAACGCATGACAACAACATCAATGTCTCTGCAGTACTGAGAATAATCTGCCAACCAAAAAGGCCCGTGCTGGTCCTGTGGGGGCATGGTGGTGGGGGCAGCCCATGAGAAAATTGAGTAAAGCGGACTAACAAAGCATTTAGAGTATTAGATAGACTACAGTATGGGATTGTAGAACTACAAAGGGCATCTAGATGGCAAGTGGAACTAATTAAATGGACAATGACTGTAGGAATCAATTGATGTACCTAATAAAGGGGCCTGTGAACACATATATTTGTTAACTATACACAATAGCCAGAATAATAAACTGCCAGAGGTAACTTCCTGAACTAAAAGCACAAGCACTATGCCTTGTTGTGTGCCAATATGTATGTGGACACCCAAAGATGTCCTTGAATAGAGGAATAGTGTTAAAGTCCATGTTTTGGGATGTAATATTCAAATGTTGCTCTGAACAAAACACCTGACTAGCCAAGTGTACAGGTGTTCGGTGAAAAAAAAAAAACTTCACTAAAAAGAAATAAACTGTTTTTTGGTATGTGTTCCAAATAACTTAAGCTTATGGTCACAGTATTTAGCAAACCTCCTTATCCTGATTGACACTGACATTCTTTTAAAGTAAAAAAAAATAATCAGAAAACAGATTGTGTTATTATCTATGTAGTTTAACCTAGACTGTAAGTAAGTACAATCAAACGGAGATGAAAGCGACTTTTTACTTAAATCTTCTTTCTCTGTTTTTACTCCTGAGCAACAAGACTGATAATCTTAAATATTATAAATACCTTTAGTTTAAGCAGAGATCTTAAGAAAGTTTTACATTGTGCTTACATTTACATCTACAACATCTGCTGCTGAGTTGAAAAAAAAATTAAAACATTTCTCGACCACACCAGCACTTTCACTGATTTACAATGATTTGTGTAAAGTTAGAATAAATATGTATAAGTATAATAAATATAATCCTAAACTCCTATAGTTTATGGCTCTGTTTTCCCAGTCAAACTTTTCAAATTTAATTTGATCCTTTATTTGAATGGATGCCCATTTCTGGATTTCCTCAAATTTACCAATGACAACATACATTCACTCTTTTTGGTTTTATCTCCACTCATCACTTAACCAGCATTGAGAGGTAGAAAAAGTATTAATTATTCTACCCAAGTAAAAGTACACTGCTCACAAAAATTAGGGGATTTATTAGTAATCAATTTTATTTTAAGTAAAATTACCAGTCTAAAAATCTACTTAAGCAAAAGTAAAAGTGCGCTACAAAAAGCTTTACAAATGATATAATTACTTCTTAACAGTGAGAGGTGGGCCTTTGTGTATTGCAAACAGGTAATAAAATATCTAAAAGATCTCTTTTAATTAAAACACCTTTTCGAATTAAACTGCAAAATGAAACATTTCAATATACGGCATGTAAAAAGGGAAGTATAATGTGTCATTTTAGTACAGTCTATCCCATAAAACATTTTCAAACAATACAACCACTGAAGGTTTAAATATGGCCAGGGGTTCACTTCATTCGAATTCAACTTCAGCAGAATGTGACAGGGTTTATCTGTCGCCTGAAACTGCACTGGTGTCTGATGTGCTGATCTTTCTAGTAATTTTAGTGGAGTCATCTCTAGGGTTTTTTTTTTAATTTATTCATTGTCACACAGTAAAATGTGTGATTTAAAGTGAAGTGCAGTGCAATACTTCAAACAAAAAATAATGATTAAAAGTAAAATTACAAGTTTACAAATGTTTTTTAAAAAGTTTTTAAAAAATGGATTTTTTAAAGCCACAATACTGTTTTCTACCCCTCTTCATTCCAAACTTTGGAAGCTTTATCTTGGCTGCTGCCTTTTCTGACCATTCCTGGTCAAGCTTTTTCAGACTGTAGAACTCTCAATTTGACATCCTGAAGTTGCCAGATGCTGCTATTGCTCCGTTGTAATGGGAGGTCACAAATACTTGCTACTTTAGCCTATACTAAAGGTTTTTTTTTTAATTCTGCATACACATTTTCTGGTATTTTTCTGGTTGTATTACAGTAAAGAAACTGGGAACTAATTACAGAAGATCATTATACTATTGCAAAAACAATGGCTTATTTAATCTATTATGACCCAAGTCTTTTGCACAGAACTGTAGGTCATAATACATTGAATTCAAGTAGGAAATATACAATTTCTAAGGAGAACTTTGGTTTGGGCTTCAAAGGAAAAAGAAACATAAGTGAGTACCGCCATTTTCCTGAATTATGAATGAACAACAGTACTTCTTACATGGTTTTAGAATTTGTGCATATGAGACAGTTAGTCTTTGATGATTGATATAGTTCTCAGAAAAAATTAAGGGATATTTCAAAGTTAAATATCCCCTAATTAAATATCCCTAATTTTTGTAAGTGTGTAGATAGACATATGATAGACCCACAAGCGAGAACAACCATAAAATTGTGTGGAAAAATACACAGTAACACCTTTTATACTTGCTTCATCCTATTCAGTCAGCGATGCTGTTTTGATTTTGCATTGATTTCTATCTGTTCTATGTCTTTTGAATCACAGATGGATTGATTTTCAAATACCTTAATTGTAGTTATAGATAATTGAGTCACATTCTGTGAAAGGTTACAGCATAAATAATGACTGCTTTTATTGTAATAACCATTGGAATATCTGTTTCTAAACCGGCAGGGTTATTACCTGCTCACTGTTGTTGTTGATGACGTACAGTCAAGTGAATAAACCTGGGTTTAATTGGATTTTTTTTTTATTTATATGTAAATATATTCCTGTATTGCTGATTTTATCTGCCTGTTGCTGGACACAGACACACCAAATAGTGTTTGTGTCTTACAACTGCATAGAAATAATCATGGCAGACCTGATAATATAATTAGAGCAGGAAGACTTCAGCCTGAATAATATCTTTATCTCTGGCTGCCAGAATTAGACCTTAATGGATTTCCCTCCCCATGAACTTGGCTGAATTGAAATGATTATGTAAATAAAATACGAATCTAAGGGAGATTAACTTTTGAGGTCTAATTAAACTGCGAAAAACTGATGGTTTCCATTTTAAATGCCTCCATAAATGTAATTGGGAAATGGAGCAGCACCAGCAGACAGTGTAGCACAAGTTCACCTTATCACCATAAGTTCTGACTGGGTGGTTCAATGCTGATTTGCAATCAGCAGGTTCAGAGTTTAAGCACACATACTGCACTCACTTAACAGTACCGGCTCCCGAAGGAAGCCATGTCTATTCAGACTGTGTGCATTATATTGATTCATGCTAAGTAATGAGCCTAATGGATTGTAACTCAGATGAGGACAGGATCAGCATACATATTCAGAACAAGTGCTAGAATCCTAAAGCTCTTCAGATAGTCATTTAAACCTATTTTGAATGATTTACAGCATTTAATAGAAGCTGGAGTGACAAGTGACCAGTTCAACTGCTTTGCTCAAGGAACCAAAAATGACAGCTTTGGGAGAACATGAAACACGGAGCTACGATCCAGCAAAAAGAAACAAAGTCGCTTGCTTAAAGGTTGCGTATTTTACTCCTTTCTCCACAAATTCACTGGAATCTTAATGAAATGTCTGCGATAAGCTTTGACCATAATGACACAAGGTAATGCATCACATCCTCCTTTTTTTTACCCTGCCTAAACAGCATTTTTTAGAAGAATCAGTTTTGAGCGCCTGTTCTTTTAAATGATAATGAGCTCACCTCATACTTATTTAATGCATTGTATTAAGGTCATTTAAACAAGAAATATATTTTTTATTATAAATATCTTTATATAGA